>JANHGN010025717.1:0-24238 GCA_024605025.1 Megaceryle maxima | reverse complement strand
GGGCAGAGTAGAGGGGCAGAATCACCTCTCTTGATCTGCTGGCCACAGTTCTTTTGATGCAGCCCAGGATGTGATTGCACATTGGTGGCTCATCTCCAGTTTTTCATCCACCAGCACCCTCAAGTCCCTTTCCACAGGACTGCTCTCCAGTATATCCTCTCCCAGCCTATACTGATAATGCTGGTTGCCCTAGCCCAGGGGCAGGACCTGCACTTGGCCTTGCTGAACCTCATAAGGTTCATCTAAGCCCACCTTTCCAGCCTATCCAGGTCCTTCTGGATTGCATCCCGTCCCTCTGTCATATCAACTGTACCCCTCAGCTTGGTATCATCCACAGACTTGCTGAGGGTGCACTCAATGCCATTGTCAATATCGTTAATGAAGATACTAAACACTGGTCCCAGCACAGACCCCTGAGGGACACCACTCATCACCTTCCTCCATCTGGACATCGAGCTGTCAACCATCACTCTCTGGATGCAACCATCTTGCCAGTTCTTTATCCACTGAACAGTCTACCCATCAAACCCATCATTCTCCAATTTAGATATAAGGATGTTGTGGGGGACTGTTTCAAAAGCCTTGCAGAAGTCCAGATAGATCACATGGATAGGTCTACCCTTGTTGACTGATGCAGTCACTTTATTGTAGAAGGTTACTAGGTTGGTACCCCTAGTAAATCCATGCTGACTACCTAGGATTACCTTCCTGTCCTCCGTGTGCCTTAGCATATCCTCCAGGAGGATCTGTTCCATAATCTCCCCAGGCACAGAGTTGAGACTGACAGGGTGGTAGTTCCCAGAGTCTTCTGTTTTACCCTTTTTAAAGATGGGCACAATGTTACCCTTTTTCCAGTGGCAAGGGAATTCACCTGACTGCCATAACTTCTCAAATATTATGGGAATAATGAAAGAAAATGTAAGGATAGGCATTTAATTCTTTGGCTTCTATGTACATCACATTATTACAAGTGTCTGAGTCATAGGCTGATTTGCTGACTATGTTATTGAATCACTCTTCAGTCATATCCTCATTTTTCCCATAATGTATTGCATCCAGAATTGTGGAATCACCTAACACACTGAGGTCTGTTTGACCTCTGTCAACCTAAGAGTCTATGAAATTTTAGTCCTTGATCTGAGCACAGTGGTTATACTGACATTCAATGTTCAGAAAACTAGCTGTATGTCTATTATAAGAATTTCAGTTAACCAATGATTTATATCTTATTTTTAATGCTTCTTTTTTAACTATATTTTTCCTGAATAATATGCTTACTTCCCCATCCCCCTGTCACTTCATGGTCTTTTGGAGCACAGGTAAATTCTAAAACTGCAGAATATGAATACGTATATGTATATGTAACCACATATAGTCTGAAGAAATAACTGAAACATTTAGTGACATACAATCTAAAGATCTGGCAAATAATTTCACTGTATTTATACACTTGCTATGTAAAACAGTGTGCTAATTTTTAATAAGGAAGAGAAAGAAGGTGACATTTGAATTCCAGATTTTCCTTAATCTAGGGCTTGCCATTACTACCTTGCCAATAAAACCTTTATTTAAAGCCACATGTGCTTGGTTACCACAGTGTCTAGAAGGAGTAAATCCAGACCTATGTGTTTTTGGTTAAAAGGTCATGAAAACTCCATCCTGTGTTCTGTTTGCTTGTGGACTTGGCTATCACCTAACACTGTTGTGTTGCTAAATGATATTTTGATGATCTAAGCATGCATTTGCTGTCATGCTGATAATGTGGTGGGTTTTTTCCTTCCCCTATTCCCAAACAGGTCTTTAATGACCAATTATGAAGGGTATGGGTATATACATAGTACTCCAAAGCATTACGTTAATAACTGCAGTAAAAAACGTAAAAGTTTCACTGCTATGAAACATTACTTCTGGCTAACTTCTTCAGAGACTGGTATGTCATACTCAAGTGGCATTGCAGAGTACTACTAATACTTAAGTTAGCGTTGTTACTACTTTAACAATTTCTCAACACGTTGAGAAATCATTTTATTTGCAGGACAGAAACCTGCTAAATGTATTGGTAAAAGTGAAAGCAATATAGTTGGTAGGGATATAGAAGATGATAACTTTATGAAGTCGTCATATGTGCTCATGAAACTTTAATAAGCATACTGTCTCCTTAGATTAATCTCTCTTTTGCTTCACGTTGGGTTTGAACCTCTGCTGAAACTGTCAAAAAGCAGAATCATAATTGTTACCACATTTAATCACCTCTCACTCCCATCTTTAATTTGCAAATTAGTTTGAAATTTTTAAAGTAATGCTGGCAAGCCCATGGAAAAGGAGGAAAGAAGGGAAAGAGCAAATACTGAATAAAACAAATGATAGAGAAAATAAATATTTTTCTTTTGGGGGTGGGACATGACACCAGAAACCCTTCTGCTTCTACCAAAATATATATTTTACAATACAGGTGTTATACGTTAACTATTTATAGTCACAATTTAGTGCATATTTGGATTTATTAACTGTCTGTCTGAAGCATGGAGGACTTTCATTCATTTCAGTGTATGAGCTCCCTTGATGTCCATAGTATGCTTAAGTTGTGCTGTTGAATTTAACAAACAAAATTTGTAGTACTCCCTATTGGTTGTGTATATTTCTTTCAGGGCTAATTAGTGCATAGCTAAATTCAGTCAAAAAGGAACACACTGGAGCGAGAGGAGTTGAGCTGAGGTATTTGAGACATCTAACTGACTCACTTGGTGTAGTGTAGATGACAAAAATGCCATATGTAGAACCACTACAGCATGTGGTCATTGAACACAATAATCAAAGGCAATACAGAAAAAAACCTAACTATTTTTCTTTTAGGCTTGTTATACAAAGAAAATATCTTTCTACGTGTTTTGGTTATTTTCTTTGTCTATAGAATCATAGAATGTATTGGGTTGGAAGGGACCTCTAAAGGTCATCTAGTCCAACTGTCCTGAAATAATCAGGGACATCTCCAACTAGGTCAGGCTGCTCAGAGCCTCATCAAGCCTGGCCTTGAACGATTCCAGGGATGGGGCCTCCACTCCCTCTCTCTGCAACCTATTACAGTGATCTAGCACTCTCATATTAAAGGGCTTTTCCCTTTTTTTAAAGACAATACCCCTTGTCCTGTCACTACAAACCCTTGTGAATAGACCCTCCCCTGCTTTCTTATAGGCCACTTTCAGGTACTGGAAGGTTGCTATAATGTCCCCCCAGAAAGTTTATGCTTAGTGAACAACTCATCAAATATTCTCTGAGGGTAAAAATGTATTTGGTGTTTTTGATTCAAAGCTTAATTTACCCATGGAGTATATTTCTGGTTTTAAAAAATTTTTATAGTTATGGAAGGCCACAAATGTAGAAGTCTGATTTCCAGAGCAATTAATAATCCTGTTTTCTTCATGTGTTTGCCTGAAAGAAGAAAAAAAATAAGAAGGCTAAATTTCTTATAATAAAGTTTTCTGATAGAGTATTGTGAAATGTAATAAAAATTATGAAAATGATGTAGGAGGTGGCAATGTCCACAGAAAACTGAAATGCTATAATATATATATCAAAACAGGCAGGGTGTTTTTGCTTAAGTAGAATAGAAAGACTGCTTACTGACTCCCATTATCTTGATTAACATCTAGATTAATATTTAAATAGTAAATAAACAGCATTCTAGGTATAATTCAACTGTTGGCCATGATCATCTTAGTGTCATGATACTCAGTAAAGCTAAAGCAAAATATTTTTGTTGCAGGCAAACCAGAAAACTAAATTTTAAGATAGAATTTCTTATTTTCTTAATCAAAATCTTAACAGCCTAATCTGACAATTATTTTTAACAGTTCGGAATTAATTAAAACAGAAAGAGAAACAATAGAGTAATAATATTATATATTAGTATTAGATATACTAATACCTGAGAAAAACCCATAATTAAGATAAATAAAACTACAGTTAATACAATTATTAATAATCCAGTTAAGTGCACACCTCTTAGAGGTTCTTAATATTTCACTGCTACGAGAAGTAGTGAGGGAGAAGGGAAGAAAATAAGGCAAGTTTCGCCTTCCTTCCTGTTCCTTGAAGAAATCTATTTGCGATGTTTTCTTCATCCTTGCCCTAAAACATATTGTCATGGTTTAGGGTCAGGGCAGCCCCTTAGACCTATAATAGATGCTCTCTGTTAACACCCCTCCCTCCCCAAAGGGGAAGAGAAAGGGAATAAGGGAGAGAGACTTAGGGATTAGAAAAAGAAACTAGAACAGCTTTAATAAAAAAATAAAATAATAATAATGGAATATATACAAAAACATAATTGAACCCAACCCCCAGTGGTAATTACATCACCGTCACCACTGATGCTGTTGAGTAGGCACTGGGGGAGTCCCAGGCTGGGCCCCGCAGCAGATGGGAGCTGTGTTCAGGATCTGGATTCTGGTACCAGATTCAGGAACACACAGACCAGGACTGAAGGCAAAATTGACAGAGTCCTCCTCAGATGCTCCAGGGAAGGAACCAAAAGAGGACCTGAGCCAAGCTGACCCAAGCTGGCAAAGCAGACCAAGAGGACAAAGAGGAGGAGCCCTGAGAAACTGGTCAGTTTGGGGTCACCTGTCCTGGCTGCTCCTCTCTGCAGGTGTGGCCTTTTACTTTCTGCACCTCAACATGGTACACAAGATCCAGCAGTGGCCTTGGTCTGCACACCAGTCCTTGGTACTGACTCTAAACATGGGGTGTTATCACTGCTGGAAGCAGACACTACCTGGGAAAACAGGCTGCTAACTTCAGAGAATACAGTTAGTTAGAAGAACTGAGCTAAAAAGTATAATTCCTGAGCAAATGAGTTCTGTTCTCACTCAAAACAGGACACACATAAAAAGTAAGATTGTCTTACTGTTTTTAGTAATACCCTTCACTTAATTAAGCATATTAACAATTTATAACTTATTATGATGTGATCTTTAAATGTAATCAGAAATGTGTAAGCTTAAAGTATGTATGTTATAATTTCCATAAAGACATACGGCCATTTCTTCAAGTTGAAGCAAGAACTGTTGAAATATGCATAATTTTTAGAACCGTGAAGGGATCTTGGGAAGTTGCCTTGCCCAACCTCCTGCTTAATGGCCGTCATCCAGCCAAGTTTTGATATCTCCAAGGATGGGAGTCTCCAAACTCTCTGGACAATCGATCCAATGTCTGACAACTGTCTCCGCAAGGAATGTTTTCTTGCAAGTAGTTGGAGTTTCCCCTGCTGCAATTTCTGCTTGTTGCCTCCTCTTTCACTGAGTACTTCTGGAAGAGACCAGCTCTATCTTCAATCTAGATAGATCCCTGTTAGGCAGACAGAGGCAGCAATCAAATGTCCCCTGAACTTCTATCAGACCCAACCCTCTCAACCTCTCCTCGCAGAGGTCTGACAGGCTACAGCAGTGTTGAGTTGTTCCTCACATGTCCCTTTTGACACAATAGTATCCTGCCTGAATCCAGTCCATCTGGTTATTAAATGTTTGTTATTAAATGTTACTACTAAGTATCTTATTATTTATATATTATTAATTTGGTATTCTGATGGTGCTTTTCAATGGCAGAAATAATTTAAGCAAAAACAAAGAAAAAGGAAAAAAATAGCTGACTTTAAATTGATTATAGAATGTAGTCCAGTATTGCAGAATTTTACCTTTCAAGTGACCCAAAAAAAGTGACTTTCTCCTTGCTGCATAGTATGGTATGATGTTTCTTATACCAGTGTTTTTCGTCACACATCTGTAAAGCAAAAATATTTATTAATGTAAGGTCTTCATCTGGTAAAACAAAAGTGTGAAATTGGATTTCATTGTTTTCAAAGGTATGTTACAAGGTTCTTCAAAGTGAATCTTATTTGCTTTTGTTGAATTGAGTTAAAAGCTGGCACAGAACAATAGGAATTGGGAACATGGGAATAAAAGGAGCCAATCCCTTCATAGACTAGTGAAAGACATTTATTTATTCCTTTCATAGGGTTACAAAATATTATTTTGAAGCAGGTAGAGTTGGGAGGCATTCTTAGCCTAAATATACTTTCAATGTTACTCTTAGAACTTTTGGGTCGAGGTTTCCTTTGGCCTGAATTTATAACCAATGGTATACCTATATATTTTTAATTTTTTCTAATGCTTTGTTTTTCATGTAAGGCTTTTGTTAGAAACATGAGTTATTTTCCCTGTTGATCTGGTTTTTGGATAAGGCAAACAAGTCCTTTCCTTTAATATTGTATCTTGTCTATTCTCTAACCTGGGATTTATTTATTTGCTTCAGTTCTAGTCTGAATTTATCTTCCTTGAAAACAAGTGATTTTCATTTTTTGTGTGTAGAACTAAAACACACAAGCTTAGTTACTCTTTTTCTTCTAGGAGATTATTGTACAAGAATATCACCTGCTGGTACTTTCTTCAGGCCTTTGTCTTTCCTATTTCTATTTAATTTCCATATACATAACTCCCCAAATTCCTCTCACCTCTTCATAAAAAATGTCCTAGAAAATTTGTTGCTGCTATTTTTTATTTAAAACCAAAACATTTATTTTTCTACTTGCTTTTAATCTTCTCTTTAGGTTGACTCTGAGACAGGGCATTGAAGCAAAGTTCTGCATTTCTTTTTTTTCAGATTCTGAACTTCTCAAAAAGGAGGCTAAACTCAAATGACTGGCTTTATTTATAAAATAAACAATTTCTGTGGGTTTTTTTGTTTTTGTTTTTGTTTTTTTTTTTAATTAAATTGATGCCATTTAGTAAGAAAAGAATAGGACTAAAAAAGTCTTGTAGACCCTTTCCTAATGAGCAGCCTCTCACTTCAAGGGTTGATTTTAGGCAGGTACGTGCTGATAAGGAAACCTTAATAAACTTGTCTCTGACAACTTCAGATACTGACCTAAACTAATTATTGTACAAATCCCTGATAAATGACTTATCAGCACTTGTTTTGTAAGCTTGCATGCGTTCTTTAGGGAACACAGTGTAAGAGTCTTTGACCAGACCAAAGAAGGTGATGTCGGCACAGCAGGAGACCTGTTAAAACTGGTTTTACAGGTTTATCAGCAAAAATGAAGGAGACCACCCTAAGACCCTTAGTAATTGAGTAATTACTTAGAGTAATTGCCCATTCGGGACTAGGTGGAGATTGGGCAGACACATATGTTAATAATGTTCCCCAGGGGTCAGTTCTGGGTCCAGTCTTATTCAACATCTTCATCAATGACCTGGATGAAGGGATGGAGTGTACCTTCAGCAAGTTTGCTGATGATAATGAACTGGTAGGGGTGGCTGATACACGGGCAGACTGTGCTGCCATCCAGTGAGATCTGGACAGACTGGAGGGCAGGGCAAAGGCAAACCTAATGAAGTTCAACAAGGATAAGTGCAGAGTCCTACACCTGGGGAGGAACAACACTATTTACCAGTACAGGTTAGGGGTAGACTCACTGGAAAGCAGCCCTATGGAGAGGGACCTTGATGTCCTGGGGGACAATAAGTTCTCTATGGAACAGCAATGTGCACTTGGGGCTGGGAAGGCCAGTGGTATCCTGGGGTGCATAAAGAAGACTGTAGCCAGCAGGTTGAGGGAGGTTCTCCTCTCCCTCTACTCTGCCCTAGTGAGACCACATCTGGAGTATTGTGTTCAGTTCTGGTCTCCCCAGTTCAAGAGGGAATTTTTTGAAATTTAATGCAGTCATGTATATGTTGTATAAGTATGTCCTGGTTAACTGCAGGCGGTGCTCATCTTTGGAGGAGTGATCCTTTGTGTGGTCGGCACCTCAAAGGAAGAATACCTGCTTAATAACACTACGGTGTTAGTGAGTTTATCTCAGAAACCTTGCCCAGCTGCACTCAGCATCCCACTTTGGTGAGGAGTGATAGAAAGCAAGGGGGCTTGGAAACTCCGATCTTTGAATCAATGTCTTTCTGACTTTCAATCCTGTCTTCACATTTTGATCTATGCACAGCAAATTGTGCTCTTTCTATCCTGGAGGAGGGTGTTCAAGCAGCCCAATCCTTTTAATTATTTCTTGGACTCTACATAAACTTCAGGTTCCCAGGTGGTTGCTACTGTGCCTGCTGATCCCACCTTGGATGCTCTTGCTCCTTATGGGAGGTGCAGTCTTCCTTTCTTACCTAGAGATTCCCATTAGAAAGATCAATGTTCTCCAAACAAAGGCTTTCAAAGTAACACAAGCATATAAAACAGGCACTAAAACTGTGCTTTAAAAGACTTTAAAACAGTTAGTTCCAACATAATTTGGCAGTCATAGAACAGTGATGTGTTGAAACATAACACCAGATAAACATGGTGGGTTTAGGGTTGTTTCTATTCAGACTAGCTAAGATTTTTACTAAAATAGATGTTCACACAACTCCAAACAGTTTTGACTGACAAGAAAAAGATTAAGACAAATTATAACAATTATATGCAAAACATGTAAATTCCATTTAACTTTAATAAAAAATAGCTATGATTTAGACAAAGTCATAACTTACAGGCATGCCTATCTTTATGTATCTAGTTATGAAAGACAATGTTTGAGGTTTATTTTTGGTTATAAGGCTACAGAGATGAAGAGTGAACAATGGGTGTGATATGCTTTTTAATATATTGTTTTACATGATACATCAGGAAACTTTGCAGTATCAGTTTCAACTGGCTCAAATATTAATATTGTAATGCTTGTTATATGTCTTTGGAGGAAAAATATAGTACAGCTTGATTGGTTAGACAAATATGATACTTAAAAATATTTTAAACTAAATATTCATTTGAAAGGAACAAGAACCCATTAATCTTTTGCAGAGTTATTTTTCTCATAATCAAAAAACATGAAATATTTGTTTGTGATGACCTTTTCATTTGCATATAACTTCCAATCCTGTACTTCATAGTCTTTACTAAAGTCTTCCTTAAGTTATGCTAATTATGATTTTATGTAAAATGTGAGTCTTGTCAATGTAGTAAAAAAAGCTTAGGGTAGATGTTGAATTTTCAAGTGACAATAAAGAAAATAAAAGAAAGATCCAAAGTTGGAAACGGAGCATTTAAAGAAATTATGTAGAAGTTTTGCTGAGCAATCAAGCCAGTGTGAGAATGAAAAGATAGGAAATTTGTCACTGACTAGGGGATATATATTAAATGAAAACTAAAAATAATGTGACCTTGCATCTAAGTTTCTTTCAAGGAAGGCTTGTAGATATTCATGTTCACTTCTGAAAGCAAAATTTATGTGGTTTGCTATGTTTAAGTAGAAACCAAGGGGCATGTGCACAAATGAGTAGGCAGTGAGCTAAAGAATAACAGATTTACCAAGTGAAAATAAGTACAATTTATTTTAAAATAAATCACCCTGCAATAAAAATACCTCTTTTTTAATAAAAACAATTACATACTTCAAAAGATGTTTTCTATACCAGTCTTATATTAATTTTATTTTTAAAAAATCATTTTACTGTGAATAACTATGTGTTCTGTTTCTGAGGTAACTTTCCATCCTTTTCTTGAGCTTTTTTTTTTGTTGTTGTTTTTACTTCTAAAATACAATTGTTTTTTTCTTTAGCAGACATATTGTGAAATATTTTGACTAAAGGGTTATGTCATATATTTCTGCAATGGTTAACCTTCATACTTAGAGTGGAGAATAAATACACATTTTTCACTTTGCAGACTAGAATATGTATGCATATACATACATGTTCATGTGTATATACACACACAAAACTGGGCATCTGTGTATGCAAGTAGACAATGCAAGTAAAAGTAGCTATGGCAAAAGATGCAATTTCCATTATCACCTTTTTATATGTCTTTACCAATGGATAAATTACTTTTACTTCTTATTGTAAGGTAGAATGATTCTTGAAGATCATAAGGTTCAGTTTTCTTTTGTTGTAATAACTCAGGTGAAAGTGGAAAACTCTTCAGATAAACTCAAGTGAAAGACTATATTTGAACTATTCAGTGTAGTATTGACTCATGGGTTTTGTAGTTTGTCATTTAATAGGGTTTTTTTTTCTAATACTTTTTAGATGTCTTCAGTCTTCTCACTGAGTGTGTTAGTATTTCTGGTTGTTTCACTTTTTAATTATGTTCTTAAGATTTAGGATGGTATGAGTATGTGAAAGTGTTAAAAGGAGAAAGAATGCTGAGATGAAACTGGAGACATCCTTGATAATAGGAATCTAAGTAAGCACTGATCTTATGAATTTGATTTAGTCAAGCTTCTCTTTGGAAGAAACAAGCTTGTTCAACTGAGAAATACATTACAAAAGCAAGTACAAAAATATTCTATCACAAAAGCAAATATTGCATTGGACAACCAGGGGATAAGGGAGCTAGTGTGAAACAGGAAGCACTAACATCTTTTCTAGTTTTAACTTTCCTTCACCTCTTCTCTGTTCTTGTGCTTCCTCTTCATGCTTAACTGTTCTGATGCTCTCACCTGTATGCTAAAAGGATAGCAGTATACAAATGAGGAACAATACTAAGCCAAAAACTTGACTTACAAATAAGAAAGGCATGCATAACTTTTCAATTTGATTTTCATTTTAGTTACTAATGGAATAAATAAACAAATTTTACCCTTGATTGGATTGTATATCTTTATTTACATGTTGTTTAGTCAAATGTTTTTTTTCAAGTCAAAGGAAAAACACTGATTAATTTTAATAGGATCAAGGCTAAGGCCTTAGGTATTGATTCTAATCAACCTATTGATAAAAAGAGTGATGAGCATAGAAAAGTATAAAATATCATCTTGGTAATAAGATTCCAAAAGCTAATATCCACTAGTGACAACTGAAATTCTAGCAAGTTCAAGTACTCTGAGATTACTCAAGTCTTGCCTTTTAAGTCAGTGTATATTTGCTATCAGAGCCAACTTGCCTATCAAACTAATAATAGTACCATGTATTATTGTTACATATGGAAATATGAAGAAAAATATGATGACAAGGAATAAGAAGTGCAGTAGGTAAAGTGAAGTTATCAGATATTTATTAAAGGTGGTTGGGTGCTAATGGAATGGCAGCCTAAGATATGGATATTTGTATGCATCACAGACAAAATTTCTGTACATAGCTGTAGGGAAAAGTCATCCACCACCTGAAAAATCCTCTGGTGTCACAGAATAGGTGCAGAAGCAGTTTCTAGGTTAATCCATTTTGTTTGTGTAATCTCAAAGCAAGACAGCCCTACTGGCACCCCACTGACTCCCAGCAACCACACTGGCAGCTAAGAGAAGTCAGAGGTTTGCAAAGTGTTCTTGCATATGTGGGCACAACAGGCAGTTGAAACAAACAAACAAATACATACAAGTACTTCTGTGTATTGTCTGGTATCATAATTATACTATGTATCTCATGGCTATTTAATTTCAAGAAAATATTTATATTTCTGATGTATTCATAAGTTTATCAGCATGAGTTTAAGTAAAGTCACATTTTAATGTAATCTCTACTCTTGGAAGTTTAAAAAGGGTCAAAAGAAGATTTAATTTGACTGGGATTTCTAGGACTGTCAATAAATTCTAATTTCCACAAATGTAGAAATAAGAATCAGGCATACAATACATCATAATATTTGTCATCAAATACAAAGGTAAAGTTATCTTTTTTTTTTTTTTTTTAAGGGCTGATTATTATAATCTGAAAAACAAAAATAAATTTTATATCAAATAAGAAATAAAAATAACAAATTAGTATCAGGAGATTCTGACATGAAAAATAGTACATCCAACTGAGGTTCAATGTTGATACAGACATCTGTATGAAGATACATGTATGCAGTGTGTGCATATCTATACTACACATATATACACAGAAAATACAGTAAGGGCTAGTATTTGTGCAAAAATTTTGATCTTGAATTTTGAATTGACTCAACAATGATTTTTTTTTTTTTTTATGTGAAGGATATAGTTGTTATTATTTGCGGCACCTAAATGCATAATCTTTATTGCCCACAGAGCCTTCCAAATTAGAACTGCTCTGAACCATGACAGCCTGTGTTTTTATTTTGGGTTTTCTCTCTGTCTTAATTGAATGCTACGATACTTGCAGAAATCCAAAGCTTGAGTATCAAGGAAAAGTTTTAAGCATTGTAAAGTCTATTCTAAACCCAAGAGATGTGTTTTTCTTTCTTTGTGTTATTTTCTGATATTCTCTATTCAGTGTAATATGGTATTCTTGTGCTCGTGTTATGGTAAAACAATACTAAATGTACAAGAATAGCTGTGTGACAATGATGCCTTTGTCACTGTGTTGTGGATGTGTTTGAGTGTATGGGAGATAGCAAGCCAAGGGCTGTGGGTATTTCTGGGTCACAGGGAAGACTTTCAGCTGCCATGCCAAGAGTGCTCTTAAAGCTGGCATTGCTAGTAATTAGAAGCACTCATCACATTTGAACTGAAGTCTTGATTGTAAAAGTAACATCGATATATAGACATTGATGATCTAGATAGAAGTGTGTAAAATTAGCTAACAACTAGATTTGCCTCCATTTAATCAGTGACTTGTTGGTATAAAAAATATCTTAAGTATGAACTATCACAGAATCACAGAATGTTAAGGGTTGGAAGGGACCTCAAAAGATCATCTAGTCCAACCTCCCTGCCAGAGTAGGACCATCGAGAAGAGATAAGCAGAAGTAATGACACTAAATAAACATTATCTTTACAGTCTGATATTGTGAGAGATTAGAGTAGTAGCTACTAATCTGTGAGGAAAATAATCTTTAGAAGCCAGGGTTTACAGCCCAATTTTAAAGACTACCCAGAACATGTGAATGAATGAACAGAGGCATAGAACAAGACAATGCTAGTCAAATTCCACCCACATCCCACCTCCATCCCCCCTAACCCCCAGTTTAAAGCCATTGCTTCTTAATTCTCCATCAGTTGCAAGGCATTACCTAAGAAGCTACTGTGTATAACTGCCCCTTTAGCTGTTTCTTTTTTTGAATAAACTAAGTTTATTCTTAATTTAATAAACTTGTATAAGTATTTATTACTGAAACTGTACTTTTGCTGGGTTTCTTTTTGTGTTTTTTTTACATTGTAGAAGTGATACTGGTATTTTCTCTCTTGTGACACCTTCCTCTTTAGGTAGGACCTCAATTTTATCTCCTTAGGTTTAAATGTGGCTTTCTATTCTCTAATATTCTCTCATTGAGATTTTTTTTTCTTTTCGTGATATTTTTTTGTGTCTCTGCTTCAACAAAATCCATAGTTCAGGAAAAAAAAAAAAGAGAGAAATGTGCTTAAATGGTGAAAAATTTCAAACCAGTTTATCTCTAGATAGCTATAATTTACTGCTGTTTGGTTTAGAGGAGATTGTGGGAGAAGGTTATGGATTGTGAATGGCTGGGGTTGAGCAGGGGGAAGCAGAGCTGGATGACAAGGCTCTTCTGCTGGGCCACATGTCCCAAAGCTGCATCCTCCTGTATCACAGAGAATATCACAGAGAATATTGCAGATCATGTGGGTGTCACTAAGTCAGTTAAACTGTAGTGTATTTCAAGTTTACAGTGTCTGCGTTGTCAAAGTGTTGCAAGAGCAGGGGACTGATAGCAGTAAAGCAACCTTCAGTTTTTGGTTTTCCAGACTGTAGGTAACATGTAAGACTAAATGAAAAAAAGCAATACTAATTTTAAGGTATCCAAACAGCAGTTTTCATACTTATTCAAAATTGCCTGAAAGCTAAAAATCACTAGCCTAATTATAGTTCTTATAGTTGAGATCATTACAGAGCACAAATAACACCATAGAAAACTAAGACAAGCAAAGCAGTAGATAGGTCCTTGGAGATCTACAACTCACGATGAAAAGAGAAAATAAGATGCTCTGAAGTGGTAAATTTTAAGCTGATGAATACCAAAATGTTGAAAAGTCTGAGCATTCTGTAGGAGCCATGATGTTTTTCTGGTCAAACAGGCTTCAACAAAATAAAGGGTAATGAAGGAGCAATCTTGCTCAGCATATTTACCATTCAACATACATCAGATGTGTGTTTCAGAAGAATAACAGAAAATATAGGCAGAAAACAGTCAGGATAAACCCTTTCACTACAAATATATAGAATTTCAATTTACCTTCTTTACAGTTGCAAGATTAGAAAATGAAAACAAAAGAGAATTTTCTGTTTAAAAAAAAAAAAAATCCTAATTATATATTTTAAATTAGAATGCCCTTATTTCACAAGAAGGGCAAGGAAAGCCTCAGAACAGGTGACATCCTGCCCTCAAACATGTGGGATTTTTTTTTTTTTTCATAGAATCACAGAACATTAGGGGCCTTTGGATGGAGATCATTATATTGATGTTTATATTGAATTTCCTTTGATTTTGAAATAATTATGATCTCATAAAGTCTCCCAGATAGACTGTACAATAATCTTGCCCAGAAAAAATCCACACAGATGCCACCAGAGATTTTTTTCTGTACAGATGGGAACCTCTGAATCATCTGGCCATTATACTCTCTTGCACAGGATTTAAGAAGATTGAAGAGAGTTAAAAATATAGGAGACAAAAATGAGAAACTTCACTATTTTGCTGAAAAAGAGCCTAAAGATGGAGGAGTCTGACAGAGGCACTCAAACCAGCTAATGGTAAATATTTACATAAAACAAGAAAGGATTGCTTGAGGTGAAAGATAACAAATTGGACCTAGTAAAAATAAATGCTTATGATTGTATTAAAGAAATTGCTTATGATTGTATAATTTACAAGTCCACAGCATGATATGTTTATCAGGTTAAAATATGATTAAACATTTACTTAAGGAAATTAGTAAAAAATAACTAAACAAGTGTCTAATTGCAATTCTGGATTCTCTTGGGTATATATATATATATATTATAGTGACCTGAATTCTTTGAGATAGTGTTCTGCTGCCTTTCTAAGGCTTTTACTTTTTCAGTGTTCCTACCACAGGGACTGATGTGAGGAAGGAAAAAGACTGTTCTCCTTTGATGTAGTCTCTGGGTAATACACTAAAAAAGCAACGAACAGAACTTAGATCATTGTAACATTACCTCAGCTAGCTTAACTAAAAACCAAAAGACTAGCAAAGAAAAGTGCACAGCTCTGAATAATTATGATATGATAAATAATAAATGATAAATGATAAAATGATAAATTATGATTTAGTAAGAACATGTCATTCTTTCTGTTCTGGTGGCAGAATACAGGAACTTATACACCAATTTTCTCAAATAGGTTTCAAGCAATAATATTCATATTTATACCTTTGGTTCTTCTTTTGATACTTGGTGGACGTGCTTACCCAGCTTTGTGTTAAGCCACTGGCACTTCACAAACATCAGCTCTTGTTGGAGAATATGAATGGGAGATAGTGTAGAATTGCTCCTGCTAACATTTCTGTGAAACAATGTTCAAGTGTTTCCGCAAGTACTTTGTTCTCAATTCAGATTCAAAGGTTTCTGGTTATCTTTCAATGTGATTGATGACACTGAACAGCATGCTAAACCACTGCTACCAAAACTGACGATGGCATCATGCACATTTTAGTCAAAATCATGGTCACTGTAGGTTAATTTGAGTGCTGCTTTGCATTGCTTTCCTAAATATTTTTTGGTGATGCTCCCAATTTTCATACCTCGTTTTCAGTGGGTATAATTTGACTAAAACTCCACACAAAAGAAATGAACCAAGAACAAGTTAAAGCTTGCAACAAGAAATTAATTTGTTGCTAATCAGATTCTTATTTTTTAACTCTTACTTGAGATGAATTCTTGTTGGATAAGTAAATACCTTTTGGGACATAGTTTCTTCCAGTCGGTTTACTGAATATAATAGAAATCCTCTATTTTTTTTCAAGAAAACAGGAATTCTACCTCAAATGCGCCACATGCTGATGTTACAATAAAATGTTCAACATCCTTTGGAATAGGTGCTTTAAGAAGAATTCATGTAAACTTTTTCCCTAGGAAAAAAAGTGGACAAAATTTCAGTGATACTGTTGAAACCTAAAGGGATTTATAGCTAGTGTAGCTGCATGAGGGGGTTTATAACAGGATAACAACTTTAAAACATCCAGAGAAGCACAAGATACTTGCTACCTGACAAAACTCAAAAGAACACTGAAACGATGCCCTTATAAAAGGGCTCAAGAACTTGGCAAGTAAGGAGGTGTAATTGGTATGGGTATAATTTTGAGATTTATATTGAATTTGTAAAAATATAAAATAAAAATCACAAGGCTATGAAGTAGAATAAACTCTATATAACTAAGATAATTATCAACAACTGTTTTTCAGTATTCTGAAAATGTATTGCTTTCAACATTTATGAGTTTATTATAGATGTAACCATTTAATGATTACTACCAAAAGACCATGAAAATCAATAGTGTTTCTTATAGCACTATTTTAACATAGCTGGGAGACAAATACATTAAAAGTTTCCTTAAGTCTTCAGCTAGCTGCAGTCTGCACAATCAGAATTAATCATCTTTTGAAAAGAAAGAATATGTGATTAGATGATTTATTTTAATTTCAAACTTTAAAAAAGAAACTTCAGTTTTTCATCTTGTTTGGGATGAAGGATGAAATTTGAAATACCCACGTCTCAGAAGAGTACTGTCTCTTCTAAAAATTCTGATCTGAATTGCTCAGTGGAGTTCTATAGCTCTACATAAGATGCTTTTATGCACACTGTTCACAATCTGAGTAATGTTAACTTTCAAGGAAAGGAGGAAAACAATGTAGAATGAATGTTCAATGTTCTACAAATTGCTCCAAGGATTAGTTTTTTCAATAACACAGATTACACTTCTACATTTACTTTGCAGAGCACAGCATATGACAGATATATTACGGCACACCAAATAGTTTCTCCCCTGTTTCATATTTGATGAAAAAGGCACAAAAGATAATGGAAAATTCAGTTTTGAAACAACAAGCACAGCTGCTAATACCAGCATGAAGTTTTGAGCTATATGGAGCAAGACAAAATAAAGTATGATAAGTTGTGACAAAATGCAACAAAACATTCATATTGAGAGTTATTCTAATTATTTTATGTTTATCTAATCAAAACAAACACTGCTGGAATAGCTCAAGTAGAACAGGGAAGTTCATTCTTAAAGTCTTAATGCTTAAAATTACAGTATCACAGTATCACAGGGTGTCAGGGGTTGGAAGGGACCTTGGAGATCTTTGAGTCCAACCCCCCTGCCAGAGCAGGATCATATAACCTAGCACAGGTCATAAAGGAATGCATCCAGACGGGTTTTGAAAATCTCCAGAGAAGGAGACTCCACAACCTCTCTGGGGAGCCCATTCCAGTGCTCTGTGATCCTTACAGTAAAGAAGTTCCTCCTCATGTTAAGGTGGAACCTCTTGTGCTCCAGCTTATATCCATTCCCCCTTGTCCTATCACAGGGCACATGTGAGAAGAGGCTGGGGCTAAAGAACTGGCTAAAATAGTTATCTAAAACTTCATTTGGACTCTTAAGGGAGCTAATAATGTTAAAATAAGAATTGAAATGTAAAAAGTTGGATGAGTGTATATCAAAATATCTGTCTCCTTGCTTTTGGGTCTAATGAAGTAAAGAACATAAGAATAGTCTCAGTAGTATGAATCAAAAGTAGAGGTGGGTAGATTCAGATTAGACATTAGGAAGAAGTTCTTCACCATGAGGGTGGTGAGACACTGGAACAGATTGCTCAGAGAGGTGGTGGAAGCTGCTGGAAGTTTTTAAGGCTAGGCTGGATGGGGCTCTGAGCAACCTGCTCTAGTGGGAGGTGTCCCTCTCCATGGCAGGGGTGTTGGAATTAGATGATCTTTAAGGTCCCTTCCAACCATGACAATTCTATGATTCAATATGTTAAATAAAAAACATTGCCCTATGCTTAAAATCACTAGAATTGTCCTTTCTGGGAGACTTGGAAAACTGTATTAATTTTGCAACAACCATCACATTGTTTCATATATAGTCACACACATTTTTGCAAAGTTAGCTGGACAAGCTGCATACTTGTATAGATCCACAGGCAGCAAATCAAAGCGTTTATTACTGTTTTTTTTCTGTTTGAAAAGAGGCATGTTATACCAGTTTCATTTTTCCTGGACCATTTAACTCTGCCTCTTTTTAAGTTGCTGTTGGAATGTTTTAGTAGATTCAAAGCACAAAGAACTTGGGTTTGCTTGTGCGTATTTTGTTTTAAAGTGAGTAAATTTTTTATTTTAAAGTTGATTTTAAAATCAACTCCACTGATTGCAGTTGTAGTAGCAAATTTAGAAAAGGGTGAGGGCATAATCTCAACAAGAGCTCTTATCACAGTTTAATACTGTATTTTCTTTTAAAACTGTGTTTCAAAGAATATTTACACTAAATAAAGTTGCACTAATATTAGGTTGGATTTTATCTTATTCTGCTCTGCTACTACAACTAGACTGATGCCTGTACTTGACCTAGTGTTAAAATAGCTAATGAGGTGTCTCCATCTTGCATGGATGGGGTCAGCAGCCATAGCCAGGGTAGATAAGAACTATACACTTATTAATTTTGTCTCGCATCCACAGAGGCTTATGGTCCTGTGTAAACAGCAGTTTTAAATGAATGCAAATTTGCTTAAATGAATGCTTTTATGTCTGGTCCAGACAATTCTCCTAATAGACCTTTATATTTTTTTGTACCTAATGCAGGTCTGAGTGTAAGATTATTTTGAAGGTCTTTGTGTAATTATCCACTATCAGATCATGCTTTTACTGATTCCATTGTAAGCTCCATTACATCTGGTAAGCAGTACGTAGTACTGGGAGCTATTTGAACAGGTATTTTCCTGTTGATTTCCACCCCACTTTATTTTTGGAGCACTATCTAATAGAGCTGAGCATATATGTGTCACATGCATAGCTCATTAATTTTTCCATTCTTGTATTTGTCAAATCACTGTTTCTCAAACGTATTCATTATTCAAATTTATGTGGAAATTTATTAGGTGAATAAATCTTCCTGTGTAGGCAATTATTAACAGATTACTATTAATTTTATCAATTTACATTAGGTTTATTCTGTAATTACTATTACTCTGCAATTCAGAGTAATAGTTCTTTTTTTTGTTGTTGGGGTTTTGTTTTGTTTTTTTTGTTATGCCTTTCCATATCTCTTTTACTTTTCCTCTACCATATATACTGAGTTCTCTTATCTGTTCTCCCTCGCTAACCACTTGTTCCAGGAATTTAATTCTGTTCTTCCTTCTTACCTGCTTTTTTCTATTCCTCAACTATTTCTTTAGTCTCTTTGTCACTTCATGTTATCTCTACTTCCTGTAGTCATCTGACCAGAGAACCTTTTTATCTGTGATCTTTTTTTGGCATTTAACCTATTTGGCTGCTCCCCTGGTGTTTCTCTCAGATAAAATACCCTTTCCTGACAATATAAGTCTGAGTCCTATGTTTCTGTGCTTCAGGCCTTTGTTCTCTTCCTGTTTTTAATACTAACATTCATTACTGGTTATAAGTCAACCTATTTAATCAACACCGCTCTGTCTAAACCACAACTTTAGATTTTCCTCAATTGCTCCTCCAGGTTGTGGAAGACATGATTACATTGTGGGTAAAGTAATTACTGTAGGAAATGTGTTACCAGTTACAACATATTGTATTAATGTTTCAAATAGGACAGTGTGATGGCAGGTGGAGTAGAGAGTATTTCTGTGTTTATCCTCTCAGTTGCTGCCTTGAAATTTGTCTTCTGCCTCTTTGCTGCTAAGACGCTGAGAACAAACATCTCATAGGTAATCAGCAATTACGTGAGCCTCAAGAAAACAGTTTTTGAAAGCAGATGCTGTCTCACCCATGTTCACTGAAGAGAAAAAACATTTGTGGTCTGTCTGAACAGAGATGGTGCTGGAATAACTATGCTCACATAAAAGTACAAATTGTATATGCATATTGCACCTGCATTTCAAAACTTGTGACTTACTTAGCAACATAATAGTCTTTTATTAAAACTTTCTAATGTAATTTTTGATGAATGTCTCTCGCTACCTTAAACATCTATACATAGAAGTAGTATATAATAAGAAGTAATATATAATATATATAATGAATGCTATGAACTGTGTGAATCTATGCATTCTGAAACTTCAGAATGATGTTGACTTGCTGAATGAAAAGAAGTAAATTATTTAGCAGAGATGCAAACGTAGAAGAGTGGCAAGTACTTTGATGCTGTTCCAGAATGTTGACAGTGTAAACTGTACTAGATGTATCTTTGGAGGTTTATGGTGAAAGAATACTGTGCATGTGTACTTTCTAGCACATACTGAGCCAGTGAGAACAGCAGGCATATTTAACAGATAATACAGTTTTAATGAATCAATGGTTTTGGATTATATCAGGCAAGCAGTAGTATTTATGTTCAATGAATTCCGTGCTGTGATTTCTCTGAACTCTCTCTGAAGTGCAGTTGTGTCTTTACTAAAATATTAGATCATCCTGACTGATAACTTGTAATCACTGCTTTTAAATTAACATGTTGATTGATAAGGCAGAACCATCAAGTGGTTAAGAATGAATAAGTAATTGGAAACTTCTGTTCCCAGCAGTGCTCCATGTTCTTTTTGTGACTGCTTAGCCTCTAGGTATGGTTTGGTTTTTTTTCCATTTAAGTAAAAGAGAGCATCAATGTCTTCCTTCCTTGTGGAAGGATTCAGGAGTAATGTCTCCTGTATTTGTGAATACTTGTAAATTAATCAGATGGGTGTTAAGGATAAACACATAAATTTCACTTATAGCTTCATTTCAGCTACTATTTTGTAATTGCTTTTAGAAACAATATAAGCATTTTTTTTGCTGTCATTTTTCTTCCAAATTTTGTTATATTCATATGTGGCTGGGTAATCCTTTAGAAAACTAAATCCATAAATTCAGAAGAAATGAAGAACAAGAACCTACTAGGTCTGTTTCTGTCTCAAATAAAAACTGCATGCTGGGTAGGATATACTGAAAAAAGGAGATATTTTAACTGAAAATTTAACAAGCTGTAATGCACTCATTTTTTGATTTTTCATCTTTGAGTAAAGCACAAAGGTTGTTTCTTGTGAATGACAGTGTTTGTAGAATGACCTATGGAAAAGGAAGTAGAATGAAATAAAATAGATGCAGAATATAAGACTACGGCTTTAATTTTGTTCCAGGAACTACTTTATAGGTAAGAAGTATGAAGGTATCTTTTTCTGTATTAGTATTTGCCAACCTGGAAGTGGCAAACTAGCTGTTTTGCATCATCTTGTTCCTCTGTATGGGACCAATGGCAAAATGGTTAAAAATTAGTTGCAAGAGGAAAAGGAGAGATTGTGATGAAAGGGATGAAATTTCCATATTACTTGAACTTCTTATCTTCTTTTGTTGTTGCTGTTCTGGTTTTCATTTTATGATTCACTCAGATTGTTATAATGTCTGGAAAGGCAAAGAAAGCTTCTGGCAGAGTAGAAGTGGGGACTAAATGATACATAAGACAATGGCATTGTGTCCAAACTGAAAAGTGCACCGCATTCTTTACTGTAGCTAGTTTTAATATCAGTATGAACCTTTGATGAATTTTATCTCCTAAAGAAGTGGAAAATTCTGCACTATCAAAGTCACAAAGACAATAAGCCATAGTATTTGCCCCATTGAATATTCCTTGTGTTCTTCTGGGACAGCCTGATTGTTCTCAAGGAGAAACATGGTAAGATATGCCTATGAACCTTATGTTCTCTTTTTGTTCTAGAGAACTGTAGAAAATGTCTCTCACCCTGTACAGATACTGGAGTTCACAGACCAGTTTGCTACAAAGTCCATCCTTTGAAGCACAGGATCCTTTATATTCTTAGTACAACTTGGGATGGAATCAGATATATGTTAAGATGTATATGGCTAGGAGTGAACAAGGCTACACATCAAGGTGTATTAATTCAGATACAAAATCACTATTTAAATTGGCTTATTCCCCAGCAAAATCCACTTAAAAACAAGCAATCAGGCTTCATCTCCATCACACAGAATTTGGAGAAATGCAGGAACTCTCAAATAGTAGGAGAAATTATTCTCTATTACTGTAATGACTAGACAATTCATGGATGCTTACAGACTGCATGGGGCATTTGGGGATATCTGATGTTTGAACACTGCCACAGAACTCTGCATAGCTTTTTACAAAGTCTGTGAAGATTTGTTCCATAATAATGCACAACAGGAAAAAAAAAAAAAAAAAAAAAAAAAAAAAAAAAAAAAAAAAAGAAAGAGAGGAAAAAAAAGATTATATTTTAGGTTGCCCTTTTCTGTGATTGTAAAACAATTATTTTTAATATCTTGTTGAAAGCACTTATCCATTGATGCTTAGAGGGTTTTCTATTGGTTGGGGAAAGGTTACCTAAATTGCACTTGTAGTGGATATTAACAACTTGCCAGCATGTGTCAACCTCAGGTTGGGTGTTTTGTAGGTTTTTTGTTCTTGTGGTGTTTTTTGGTATCAGTTAGACCTACCTAGAGCTTGTAGGTGGCTTTTAAAGGTCACTGTTTCTTGGAAAACACAAAAGGGAGTGTAAGGGAGGATAGAAACCTTGACAGACTTTCTACTTAAAAATTCAGCCAGCCTAATGAGGCTGATAGAGGGTGCTTGTTATTTTATTGATAACATTTCAAAAGCTATTGTTTCTGTATAATAAATTAAATTAAGTTTTTATTCTATCACAAACTAGCTGAAACTCTTCACTGTACAGCACCTGTCTCCAGAAATTGCCCTTGTGTGGGACTTTGAGAAAAATGAATTCAAGAGAATACTCCATGTTACTGGACAGAAAGAAATTATGGTAAATGTGTAAAGATACCAGGCTTACTACCATAAAGCTTCACGGGTAAAAATCCAAAATTCAAAGTATCTAAACAGGTTGGAAAACCCCCTTAAAGACTAAACAAGTCTAAATCAAAATGTGCCATTCTTGTGAATACCAAAACTTTATGAATTAAAGTTCTCACTATGCTTTTAGTAAACTTTTAAATGCAAAATAATTTTTCAGTTTTTTAGATAAAAAAACAGCGTGATATGTACAGCTTAATAGATATTTAAATACTCAAGACTGAATGACCTGCCACATTATGAAATGTATTCTCTTTTTCATTTCAATCAGCTGTGAAGTTTTCTTTTTTGGTTTTTTACTTGAAATGCACTAGTCAGTCTTTAAAGGACTGCCCAGAAAAGAAAAAAAAAAAAAAAAAAAAGGAATTTAGGATTAAGATTCTTGTTTAAAACAGTTAACAAAAAAAAGAACCCATTCCTTCTTCCTTACACTTTCTACAGGCTCCTTTCTTTAGAGTGCGATACCAAGATTCCCCAGCAGATGCCCTAAGAGATCTCTTATAAACATCACATCTAAATACTGAAATTAAGTATCTTCAGCTTTCCCTTTGTGTGTGGGTGGTTGCTTTTTTTGTTTTTAATACGATCCATGTTATCTACTATCGAGTGGTATTATGTTTTCAGATTTCAATGATAATGAATAATTAAATTATTTGATCCCAAATGAAGTTGAAAAAGGCTGGATGATATGAAATTAAATATTTATCCTCACCTTTCAATTAGTTTTCAATAGTAATTTTTAATGTGGATATTAATTCTGTAGTGCATTATTCCTTTACTGTTTAATCAGTTATTACTTTATATTCACAAGATGAGAATGGGGCAATGTAATTTTGTCAGAATCATTATAACTGGAAAGTCACTACATGCTGAAATGAACCTGTAGCATATATTTGATTGGAAATAATGGAAAAATCTACAGAACTAACCTCACAGTCTAGGCTATATTTCCCCCCCCCCCCCGAGTTTACATCTGTTCATTTTGTAATATGCATTTGAATTATTTTGATTATTCCTAAAGATAAATTTCTTGTGTATGAACACTACTGCACATTTATCATCTTTTATTAGAATACTAAAGAGACACTGAGTGATTTAGACCAGTGGAAGATGAGGGAAAGATGTAAGTGTCCAAACTTAATCTTCTGTGTGTGCTAGAGAGACAGAGGATTATTCATGCCATCTCATGTCAGAGCAGGATGAGAGTTCTTTTGCTGTTATTGACTTAAAGCTAATCAGTGATATTCACCAGCAACAGCTGCACTGAAGGGGCAGCTGTCATCTTCTTCAAAATAGAAAATAAAAAAAAAATTAAAAAAAAAAATTAAAAAAAAAGAA
>JANHGN010025716.1:22856-40246 GCA_024605025.1 Megaceryle maxima | reverse complement strand
AGGGGTCTGACAGCAGTGCCTGGGGCACAGACCCCTGTGGGCTGCCTCTCTGCAGCCACGCTGCTCCGGCACCGCTCAGCTGTTGCCACAGAGGCGCTTGATTCAGCTGCAAGTGAATGAAGACAGACATTGGACAGTTCTGCCACCTGCTCAAGACATCTCTTCTGAAAGCCCATGGGCTATGAGCTTCCTCCTGAAGCCTGAGCAGCAGTGTGCCTCAGCTCCTTACCCTATCTCGCATCGTTGTGCCTATTCTCATTACTCACATTGGTGCCTTATCCTCGTCGAGTGACACAAGCTATTTCCCTCTTACTGCCCAAAAGTGGGGGTGGGGGAAGAGACGTTAGAGGAGGATTTGCTGGCTCTTAGTTTAGCCTCCTGTCAATCAATCGCCAGCAATCCCTTCCTGATAGTAACAGAAAAATGTGTCTGTGCAGATCAGCAACTGCTCATCAGTCTCTATGAGAACCTGCTGGGACTGAGCTTGTAATCAATGTACTAAAATAGAGCATCCTGGCTGAGCTAAGAAGCTGTAAAAACAAAGGAGGAGGGGGAAAGAATTGAGAGAGAGAGAGAAGGCTGAATATCTAAATCCTGCTCAAGCTCTGCTGGGAAGTGGACACTCACCTAAGCAGTACCTACAGCATCTCAGCCCCAGAGCCCTACGCAGAGGAGAACAGCAGTAGCAGCAGAGCAGCTTTGTGAGATTAAGCAATGATGAGAAAGGATGGAAAGCATCTGCAGTATCTACTGTAGCCACAGCATGCCCTCTTAAGGAGCTTTGCCTTTCCCCACAGCCTTTCCAGACCTCTTCAGATCATCACTTTAGTTCTCAGTGTCTCACCAAAGCTCCGTGCCTAAAGCAGATGTGACCCTGTACATAAAAACAGCTCTATGTACATATATACAGCTCTAAGTACATATATACAGCTCTATGTACCCACATGCATGCAACCCCTCGGGATGAATTCAAACGGACAGTTGTGACACAGCTTTTGACACCCAGTCCTGCACCCGTCACACCTCTGTCATCAGCAAATCATTTTTTTGGGCTGTTAGATGTTTGGAAAACGTGCACACAGTGTCTCAGCAGAGATTGCCCCTCTGTAAAACAGTGACAGCTGCTCAGCAGATGCAGAAGCATCACCTGGTGCGGGCTCTGCTGCCCGTGGCTCTCTTTGGTGTAAGGGGCACCTGCTTTTGGAAATCATCCCCCTCTATTTTGCAAGCAGCACGGGAGGAACGCGGCGTTTGTTGCTTTCTCAGCTTCATAACAAAGCCATCCTGTTCTAAAATTATCAAAGTGAAATGGAGGCTTATGAAACGTGTGTGTGGGTGTTAATGGAGACAGAACCACTCTTATAACAGCCTTAAAAGCTATTTCATAAAATAGTTTCATTGTCAGGGACTTTAAACATACACGATTAATATCTTAACTGACTGTGCCTCATTTTGCATGATCTCAAAGGACAAATTTATAAGATGATACCCACTATTTAGTCTTTATAACGCTAGCATCTGTAACTGGCATGCTTTGGGAGAGCTTTACCATCGTTGCTAGTCATAGAAACATAGTAGCTTGTCATATACAACTAGAAGTAGAAGAAACATATTAGCTTGCCATAAACAACTAGAAGCAAATTAATCAGATTCACAAATGCGTTGAGTTAGCTACTATATATAAACTGCCAAAAGCAACCTGAAATCTATATGGAGTGAGGTAAATGTTGCCTGGAGATATTAAACAACACATGTGTATATCAGCTTAATTTAAAGAATCCTCAAAATTACCATTGCTATTTTGACTGGCAACATAAGGTGGTATATTTTATAGAAATGCTCTTACTGCAAATGTTTTGATTTAAAAAAAAAAAAAAAAGTCACAAATATTTTAAGGATTTCCTATTTCTTGGAATTTCATTAGAAAATATGGAATAGTATTATTAGGACATCTATTTGTTTTATATGGTAGCCTCAATGTGTTAAGAAGGAAACATAAAATACACTGATTATAGGATACCATAAAACACACTGCTCTTCATCAATGTTCCACGCCTGGTAACTGTCTATGTGCATTGTGTATCCACAGGAATCCCTCTGCTTCTCCAAGCAGAGTTCTTACGGGGGGGATGCTCAAGGGAAAGGAGATCTTTTCTATGGGTGGACAGCAAAAGCTGTCAGCTTCCTTAGTCTTGCAAATCAAAAACATGTTTGTTGTCTGTGAATATGTTAGAGTGAAATACCAAAAAGCTCTTTCATCTAGTGGAAAGTATTGGCAGAGAAATAAATACGAGCACATTAAGAAGACAAGAATTGACAGGTCTGTGCAGCCCAGGGAACCTGCTTCTGATGTAGTAATGCTTAGGGAAGGGTATAAAAACATATCCATTTTAAGCTATCCCCAATACCCCTGAAACATCCTGAAATATTACAGGAATCAAGAAGGATATCACAAAGCTCTGAGATTAAAGAGAGTGAGTGTGGTGCCCCAATTTTCTCAGAAAGAAAAGGTAAGCTATCCTTGCCTTCAAAGATCACTCCAGCACCAGACAAGTCTCTCCTCTCCTTTTCCTCAGCAGTAGTTCTCAAGAGTCTCAGAGGGCATACCAGTCTTCTTTCCTGGTCTGAAAGAGCTGGGCTGTCACGCAGAAAATAGCCCTGACACCAGGAGGAGAACAGAAAAGAAGGAGGGTGCACTCCCCAGCAGGACTGGTGCACACCCTCTGTTTCCATTAGCGAGGTGTTCCCAGCACACTGTACAGTGGATGACCCTCTGAAGGATCTCTCTGGTCCATAACTCTAGACCTAGACACTGGCTCCATCCCCATCAAGGAGGCAAGCACCAGTTTAGGGACTATTGCAATGTGTGTGCTGGGCAGCTGAAATAAACTGTCTTTGGGATATGGATGAAAGCGACCAAGCCTGTTGTGGCAGATGGCTTTCCCCTCAGCAGTGTCCTCTGGACAACACTTGGGTACATCGCTGGGAGGACTGTACAAACCATGAAAGGAACACTGGAGAGGAGACCTACTGGGAAACATGGTATCAGCAGAAGGCATGCCCTTGCTGCAGACACATCTCCTCATTTCCATGTCTTGGTGTCCTTGCTCTGACTCATCCCTCTGTGGAGCTGTTACCTCCTGCTTCATCACTGCTGCCTTCTGCCCTCTTGCAGAACAGCCTCCAGAACAATTTGTCCTACTTAAGTTTAGGCACCAAACAAGGCAGTTGATTCACAACTTCAGGCACACAGTCCACGAAAGGAAGACACACCTCCAGAAGGAGATTGGGATGGATGTTGGAGTCTCTTTCCTCTCTTCCTTGATGGTAGCATATTTCTTAGGGCAATTACACTCCTAATTTACACACTGCTCCCGAGGTACTAATTATAACTAGGATGACTCGTGCAGTTAAGTGAAAAGATGTTATCAGTTATCAATTATCTGTCAGCTTGGTGGCATCTTTTATAGCTGAAATGGCTTCAGGACTTATGTTCAAAGCTGCTCTCCAGCCTGGCTTGTCAAGGGACTGCTTAGAGCTCGTGTTGCTGCACTGCCTTCTCCCCTCTCTTCACTTCTGGTACAGGCTGTGCTCCACTAAGCACACTGTTTTGCCTGCCAGATCTCTTCTGCACCCTAGTCCCATTTCTGTAAATGAACACCATGGCATTGGCTGGAAATTATTTCCAAGTGTAGAACTGCCACACTGAAGTTGTCTCAGGTCTGAGCTATTTTTTTCTTTTTCATACCCTGATGATTTGTTGCATCAAAGTGCTTTGCAAAGCAGCTCTTAGGTGAAGTATCACAACCCTTCACTCTCACAGCTCTCAACCACGTGAAGACACTGATGGATACGAGTATAGCTAAAACATCTTCTTGAGAAAGTCCACATGGTCTGAATCGTACAAAACCAGCGGAGGAGAAGAAGGGAATTGTTCACTTTTTCATAGTTATGCCTTCTAAATGGTCTTCATATTTTCTGTCTTTCATCTCTGGATGTTTATGTATTGGTGTTGCCTAAATCTTGCTTTGAACTCACACACTTTCTTTTCCTCTATGAATTGCACTATTCCTCCACTCTTCTTGTCCAGAGAAGTCTCCTGCTCATACAGACAGACTCATAAATCCTAGCTGTTATTGAAAGCCAGGGAAGGAGACTTAAAAGGTAAGGAAGAATTGGCATGCTAATGGATATTTGAGGTTAGACACTCTGATAGTAGCAGTAGCCACTCTGGTCTAAAAATACCCTGTAAGATTACATTAAGCCCGAGGACCCTGCATGAGAGCTATTTTCACATGAAAACAATGTCTGTGACTTTCAAGGCAAGCATATTGTTGTTTTACAGAAACCTTCATCTGGAGAACTTTTCTATCTTCTCCTGTTGTCTCCTGCTCACAACCCCCATCGTGTTTTTGTTCTTTCCACTGTTTAATGTTTATCTTCCTTTGCAAAACTAAAAGTCAGATGAGAAACAGTCTTTTTTGGGCATTCCCACAGCGTGTATTTGCATTTTTGAGCAGTATCTCAATAGCACGGTGTTCTTCAGATAATCTGAAATCAGAGAGGCTATGCAGGTAGCAATCACAATACTGCACACGACTATAATTGGCTACGCCAAGCAAGATTCAACAGCCCAGAAACAAAACACACTGGCTGAAAGGGCAAAGGTTAGCTGGCAATTTTACCCCAACAAATATATGCAGTCCTGGCTCATATAAACTGCAGGTTAAAGGGCAATGGCATCCTGGGGTAGAGATTTCTTTCTCTGTTGTCCACCCACAATGAATTTCAGGCTGTATTTTAAGTCCTGCGTAGCCCAGCAGCCGAGAATGACATCGGTTTCCAAGAAAGCCTTTAATCTGAAGATACTTCAAAAGTTTCAGAAATCCTTGATCTAATCTGACAAATTGCAGCACCTCCAGAGGATTCATTCAACTTGAAACATTTCTTTTCCTTTTTCTTTTTTTTTTTAATCCTCAGTCATGATGTGAGGAGGTGATAAAAGTGCCCCCCCCATTGCTGAAGTGAAAGGTATCCAGTTTCTTCAGTGCTGATATTCTGACAGCTCAAATAGTAAGCAACAAGGATTTTAGATGTTTTTTGCTTGGTTGTTTTGTTGGGGGGTTTTTTTGTGGGTGGTTGGTTGGTTGTTGTTGTTTTTTTTTTATCCTCGCCTGTATGAGGATTGGAACTGCATTTAAAAAAGACACCACCAGCTTTAGAGCTGCAGAGGGGGTCAGTGGTGAAGGGACTAGTTGCTGGGGTCAGTCTGGCTCTTGGTGGGTCTAAAGCAACACAGGCAGATGGAAGGTTTCTGTAGAGCAGAAAGATGCTACCACAAGCATCTGCAGTAAAGCCCGAGTCCAGTGTTCTGTTTTTACAACCTCTGTCTTGTGTTCAGACTTCAACCTCCCCATTCCCTCCCAGTTCAGCACACAGCGTTCGGCATGCTCAGGTCTGGCTGAGTCTTGGCCGGCTTTTTGGACAACTTTGTTTGGCACTGCTGATGCCAACAAAGATCCCTGCCTCAAGGTTTTCAACTGGAACCGCTCTTTCCCGGTGTCTCTTTCTTGATAAATTAGAACTAAGCAAACGGCCGCCAAAATAGATGTAAAGAAACCAATATAAACAGGAACATTTTGCTGCTGTTTTTACTTGGCAGGACCAAACTCAGCTGCCTGCTGAACTGGGTAAATAGGGAACAGGGCAGAATTACACTTCACCTCTTTATCAGGGTTCAAGGCAAACCCTTCCCTCCTTTTTTCCTATTTTGTACATATTTTGGTGTTCTTTTCAGAAGTTCATTTTATTTTTAAGTTTCAGTCTGGCTTTCTGGAAAACAAAGTAGCTGAAACTGATTGTGAAACTATTCCCTAGCAAAAGGTAAACATTAATGATGCAGAAAGGCTGGCAATAGAGAGGGGTTTCCACAAAAAAAAAAAAAAAAAATCTTTGGTTTTAAGAAGACTGTTCTTTGATTATCAATTATATGCTTGCACGTTTTAATATTATCTGTGTTATGCACAAGCAGCAGCTGCAACTCTGCCATCCTGGACCAGTTGAGCCTATTCCCCTCCTGCTTGCAGTGGTTTGGGAGGAAGGTCCAGCAGAAGATGTCAAGATTTCACAGGGGGGAGTAGTAGGGAGTCCACCTCCACACAAGGTCCCCAGCACCACCATGGGGTGGAGACTGTGTAAATAATGAAGCATAAAAAGTCTTGCACAACATTTATTCACCGTGACAAACTTTCTGGTATTCTTGTTCACCTTACATGTGCCCAACGGTGCTTTAAAACTTGTTGAGATATTGGGTCAGGCCACCTCTGTGTTTCTGAATTCCACAGCTTAATTACACACAACATGAACAGACTTTTTTTCCTCAGTTATGATTTTCCCACCTTTTAACGTCAGTGTCTGGATTTACTGGACTCCCACACTCTTACACAACAGAAGATCCATTCAGAAGAGTGTTTTTCTAATAGTATTATATGCTCAGTTAAGATCATGCTTCTCAGGTGCTAGCTACAAAGAGATGGTCCCTGGCTGCTCACAGTTTGAGCGGACAAGGCTAAAGACCAGGGGAAACATATTTAACAGAATCACAGCTTCAGCCTCTCCATACTCTTCAGCTGCTCCAGTCCCCTCATCATCTCTGTGGCCCTTCCCTGGATTGACTGCAGTATGCCCATGCCTCTCTAGTACTGGAGGGCCCATACTCTGGATCCAGCACTCCAGATGTGGCCTCACCAGTGCTGAGTAGAGGGAAGGATCCACTTCCCTCGTCCTGCTGGCAACGCTCTTCCTAATGCAGCCCAGGACACCATTCACCTTCTTTGCAGCAAGGGCACTTGCCGGCTCACGTTCAACTCGGTGTCCATCAGGACTCCCACGTCCTTTTCTGCTAAGCTGCTTACCAGATGGTCACCCCCAAATTTGTACTGGTGCAGCACTTTGCATTTCTTTCCCCAGGTGCAGAACTTTGCATTTCTTTTATGAACTTAATGAGGTTCCCGTCAGCCCATTTCTTCAGTCCACTGGACCCCAGTACGACCCTCTGGTGTATCAGCCACTCGTCCCAGTTTTGTATTGTCTGCACTTAGTGGGCAGAGATTTGACATCAAAAGGGGTGAGAAGACCATACAGGAATGCTGGGTAGAACCAGGAACTGGCTTCAATCACAAATTATCCTTTTGTGTGCAGAGAATTTTCCCCTTAACAGAGAATCACAGAATGGTAGGGGTTGGAAAGGACCTCTAAACATTATCTAGTCCAACCCCCCAGCCAGAGCAGGATTGCCTAGAGTAGATCACACAGGAACAAGTCCCAGGGAGCTTTTGAAAGTCTCCAGAGATGGAGATTCCACACAGCAACTCTGTTAATGTTTTTTAGGAATACTGTATCTATTTCCTTTCTGGATTATTTTCATTATCATTGCATCCCACGGTGAGATGTAATGGGGCAAAACTATAAATCAGTTGTTACATGGCTTGAAGATTTGATCTAAGAAGATAGCTCAGTGTGGAAGGAGTCGCATTTGCTCTCAGCACCCACTGGAGGGAAGCTCCATCCCGACCATCAGATCTTCCCTCTGCCTTCTGCTGCGGAGCATCCCGGCATCTCAGTTTAACCTGAGCTCTCCAAAATGTTGTGATTTCCATTAGCTCTGGCCACTGAGCATCCATCCACCTCAAAGGATCATTCTCCTGTTCTTATTTCTCCTCTCTGAACAGTGTGAGTCCTGTTGTTTAATGTTCACTAGCAGTAAACAGAAGACAAGAGAGTGCAAGAAATGCCTTCCTGGGTCAGATCTTTCCATCTCTCCCGGCTTTCTGGGGAAAGCACCACAAACCTTGGTGCTACCCAAGGTCTACTGTCCTCATAGTGCCTTACACTGCAGTTGTAGGATTAGGGATGTTAGAGGGTACGTCTTAGCTTCTTTTCTTTAAGATCTGTTTATGGACTTGTTGTTCTTGAGGTTTTTCTCCAGCTTTTTCTTTTGCACCTGAATTTCTCTATTTGCCATGTAAAATTTTTCATGTTACTATCTGCACAGCTTTCCCTGTGTGCCCACACTTTGGCTGTTGAGGGATCAGGTGAACAATAGCTTTGCATTCCCCTTACTATTGCTTTCATGTTCTGTAAGCCTCTGTCATATCTTTCCTCATCCTTCTCCAAATTGAAGCAATCTGGCCTTTTCAGTCTCTCTTCATAAGCAGTTTGCTCCATCCTCCCCCTCATTTTAATCGTCATTCTCTACAGCTTTTTTGATTCTACTATATCCTTCTTCAGGAGCAGAGACCAGAGCTACACACAGTACTCAAGACTCATGAGTGCACCAGGGTTTTACAGCATGGCTGTGTCCAGCAGCATGGATATATATATATATATCATATATATCCTATATATATGAAAATAAAACCCCACACCAAAACAAAACGGAAGATGCATCCAGTGCAGACAGGCTGAGAAGGGCATTGACTTTCTAAAATGTCTCTGAAGGTTAAAGAAACATTGAACAAGACAAGGAGAGACACTGAAAAGTGAAGTTATAACCTAGTGAGCACAGGAAGAACATAATGCTTAGAGTAATTAGAGATTTGATATCGAGGAAAAGCTGTGCCATGTGGTGCAGAGCAGTGCAGGAAAGAAATCACAGGCAGCTCCTGTGGGCAAGGAGCCAGGAGATGGAAAACAGGAGAAGGAGCTTGATCAACTGCTGGGTGCAGAAAGAGAGGGAAAATCATTGTGGAAAATAATTTGTGGCTGTTGAAACAAAACAAAACAAAGGAGGGGGCTGAAAAAAACACATCCCCTTCTGTAGAGAATGCCTACTTAAAGGTCTGCAAAGTAAAATGCTCAGAGGAAAATCCACCCCAAATCTGATTTTTCACAGATCATCAGAACTAACTGGTTGTAAGTAGCAACAACAAATAGTGGAGCTACTTAAATTCAGATTACCACAGGGTAAAATCCCAATGCAAATGTCTACGATTTCATGGAAGCAATCTCATCAGTCACAAGTGACTGGGACTAAGGATTAAATTCAGGCACTGTGGGAGAAGGCTAAAAAATATGAATTCCAGTTTGGGACAGGAGATGAGGCTTCTGGAAAAGAACTCTAAGGAAAGGAGGCTTTACCAGGGAAGTGAGGTTTAAGTAGGAAACAGCATCAGTGACAAAAGAGGGGAGCCAAAGTGTCAAGATAACAAACTGGGTAGTTCTCATACAGAAAAGATAAGGCCAGAAGATGATAAGAGGAAAAGGGTGTTTTAATGTAGAACAAATCTTCAGGATTTATGAGGACAAGAAAGGTGAGGGTGAATACCTCAATGTGCAATGTGCCCCTTCTGTACTCCCCACAACCAGCTTAACAATGTCTTTGTAGGGTGGACCTGCAGTGTGTGGTGCTGGAGAAAGCAAACTTTTCCTCTAATGTACAAGAAGCGATTCTTTGGGTGTTAGACACTGCTCTCAGGGAAAGCTTTCATTTGGCTAGGTGGCAAATGAAGAAATAATTATCAATGAACATGAACAGCAGCAAAAAACTAAACAAAGCCTCCCTGGGTGTTCCTGCATTGGTAGGGGGGTTGGACTCGATGATCTCCAGCGGTCCCTTCCAGCCCCTATCATTTGATGATCCTAAAGCTGTAGCTGCCTCAGGTGGATGTTTAGGTAGGGCCAAAGCTGTGCCTTTATGGGTGTCTTTATCACCAGAGTTATCTACAAAAGGCAGGTAGTTTAAAGTTTTATTAATAGGAGTTCAGGTTTTAGACCTGAGTTATCTTTTGCATCATTTGATGCTAGATTTTTTTTTATTTTCTGGCTTTAGGATCTGACTTGGCATTTAAGTATACAACTATCCTCACAGCCTTCCTAACACTCAGTCTTTGCTAAATGGCATTTCAGACGAGGGCAGTGATCTGGCATCCATCTATGACCCCGCTGGAGAGGCAGAGTAAGAAGGGCAGATAAGCAGATTTAATCTGCTGCTGCAAGTAGATGCTAGGGGATGACAAGGAGGGCTGAGCAGAGCCTCCTCCTTGCCATCCTTCTGCAGGCTGTGGCCAGATAAGGGCATAAACGGAGCGGAAAGATTCAGATTAGACTGACAACATCAGGGTAGTAAAATATCTGTCTGCTCAGTGCTGCGGTTTTGGATGGGAAAGCACAGCAAAGAGGCCCTTTCCTCACACATGCGTGTGTTCAGCCTCCTGGGTGGGTATTCTTGACTCCAGTCATCCTATTCAGGGCACCCAGAGCAGGGGAACTGAAGCACAGAGATTAGGTGACTTCCCTACCAGTGGTGACAAGCAGGAAAGCAAGCCAGATTTCCTGATTTGCCTTTTTGGGCTTTAACCACAAACCTTTCCAGCACAAGGTCTGCAAACCTCTCTTTTGTTGTGAGCAAACTGCTTGGCATCGTTAGCGAATCATGGCACCGGGGATGCTGGGGCTCAGACATGGCTTTTAGTCCATTTAGTCCTCTCGTCTCCCTTTCTCTTCCTACAGAGTTCAGTAAGTCCAGGTGCCAGTGCCCAAAGAAGAAAGGGTCCCCGTGGCACCGTGCACGTGCACTGGTCCTCTCAAGCATGACCTGAGACTCTCCGGAGCCTGCTCACCTTTTGCACAGGGGCAGGGGACAGACACAGAGTCTGTCTGTCTCCATCACCTGCACTCTGTGTGGTGCAGCCCGTTACACTGCAGGAGAGCTGAGGACCATGCAGACTGCATGGTTTTGAGGCTCGTGCAAAGGTGAACATAACTCTGGTGCTTTCTACACAAAGAGGGCTTCTTTTTTGTCTGTTTGTGCCTGGCATGTAAACACCTGTAATACAGTGTATTGATGTTCCTGACTTCTGATATAGATGGGCCTGTCTGAAATGTCATTACCTGAAACCTGAAAAGCCTTTATTTTTGCATGCCAGGGTCTATTTTTAACGCATGGCACGATCCTTCGCTCGAGAATGATCACTGGCTCCCCGTTAACTTCTCAGCTCAGTTCTGTTGCTCAGTGAGCAGTCTCTGATCTTGCTGCTGCTCCCCCAAACCCTGGAAGAAACAGTCTCCCACTATCTGCAGAAACACCCTTCCCTCCCACCCTGTGCCACAGCAGCCTCGGCACAGTCCCTGTCCCCATCGCCTGGGCTGCAACTGCCTCCTTTATCTGCTCTTACCAGCCCTTCCTCTGTCTTTTCGCTCTGCCATCAAGGTCTAGAGCAGTTTCCTCTCATATTTGCTATGCCACTTGTATCTTAACTTCTGCCTCGAGTAATCTCTGTCTCTGGTCAGCATTTTCTCTGTCGACCATATATCTTTCTCCTCTCCTGCCCTTCACACGTCCTGCAATCCTATTGAATCTCTTCTGTACTGACTTGTGTTTTTAGGGTTTCCCGTTCTCAGGAGCCAGGATCTCCCAGCAATATCATAGAAACTGCCAAACCAATTTGCTTTTGACCTTCCAATTAAAGTATTTAAGCTAACTCATTGAACATGTTGGTTTCTCCTGCTTTTTTTCCCCTCCATGCTTTTGGACCAAAACCTGCTTTTGATTGTTGCTGCAGTTAAGACTTTTTATGAGGAGTCAGTTACAGACAACGTATTTAACAGCTTGACTATTAAATAACAATGTGTATATATAGCAGAGTCTAAAGAACATTGCAAATGTTCTATATATTATGTCTTGAAACCAAAAAGAATGGGCATGGTATAAAATATCCAAATCTAACTTCATATCATTCTATGTTACATAATTTCCACTTCCTTAGCTGAAATCAGGACGTCTAGTGAAGATTATGCTTCAAATATATCAACCATTAAAAAGTATGTTTTGGAAAGTAGGTATATGGAAAATACCATAAGTGAGCATTTCCCTGTTCTGTGCTCCTTTGATTAATACCAAACAGCATCAATATCCAAGTAATTATCATTTATTATGAATTTTGCCTCTTTTTCATTTTATAAGGGAATATAAAACTAATGCAAGGAATAGATTAGTTTTAACTGAGGTTGATGATAGAGGTTAGATTCAGCCCTTGATCAGAAGAAAGTTATTTCTCCATCTCCAGTTGCGGCCAGAAATAAGTCAGATGTGATGGGACACTCTTAGAGGTTATTCCAAGATTGTATCTCTGCTGAGAGGCTGAACTTCAAATGAGCTGCAGCTACTCCCTTTGTAGTGGAGTTCATCAGAACATACCCATGCAGATGCCCCCTTTCTTTGAAATCCCTTGTTTAATTTGAAATATATACATGCAACAGGATTACTCATGGGCTGAAATGAATGCCTAAGTTCCTACAGCATTGGGGACTTACTGAAAATAAACTATTAAAAGTGGGAGTTCAGGAACTTCAACCCTTTGCCCTCTGCCATCCCACCCAATTCAGAGGCACCGTTAACAGAGCTCTGAGCTGACTCTGGTTTCCACTTAGGCAACACTCTTAGCAACTTTTCTAGACCAAGAGCATCATGGCTTCAGAAGATACATGCAAGGTAAGAATACTTGGGAAGATAAAACACTTCTGTTTCTATATCTTAGGATATAGAAACCTGGTGAGAAATCATACCTATTAAATACACATTAAGCAATCTCTACTCAGGACTCTGGGATTTGCACTGACTCAAGCTTTTCCCATGGAGGTGACAGTGGTAATTAGAGGATCTCAGCCTCCTTTTTTTGCTGTATGTCCTCACGTTGCTGCAGCTGCCATCAGTGTAAACACCTGAACTTCTCACAGGGCACCTGTTGAACAAGGAGTGTGAAGCAGCAGGCTGCTCACCAAGCTGGGCTCCACGGTTGGGATTGCAGATCTCAGGTCCTATGACATCCTGGACTTACCAAGAAAGATGGTGCTCCAAAAGATCTTGGAGAGGTCACAACCTACACTTTCTGTCCAGGAAAACATAGATGGGAGTGTGTGTATCTATCTGGCTGGTTAAGCACCCACTGAATGATTTTCTTTCTGTTGTGATTGTGCCATTTAAGGGTATTTTAGACTCTGCGGGGATCTTTAGTTACTTAAAGCTATACTAACCCAAGCAAACTGTTTCCAGGTGGTCCTGTGTGGAACCAAGATTGCTCAGTTTGCTTTTCTCTCATTCTGCCTTCTCCTTACTTAACTGGGAGAGCAAAGTGGGGCCCCTGGGGCCAGATGCTGTGCAGATGGCTGTGTCCACACAGGTCCCCACTGTTTAGCCCAGGGGGAGAGAAAGCACCTCTGCAGCACAGTTACTATCTTCCAAAGCAGTTTTCTTTAAGCACCCAGTCCTGTGCCACTGGCATTGCTGGGAGCTGTGCCCTCAACAGGAGCTGTCTTTGGGTCCCAGGCACCTGTTGGACTTAAGTGGACTTAAGTGGACTTGACTTACTTAAGTACATGTTTACGTCCCATGAAGTCACTTGGTCTTAACCATACGCTGAAGAGATTTGCAGAGTTGATGCCAGAGTTCAATCACGTAGTGGGTGGTCGGAGGGAAAGTGGGAACTGCAAAGACCTGCAATGAAGAGTAAAAAAACCAAATTAGTTGCTTTCCACACAACTCCCTTATGTTATTTCTCCTCCTATTTAACTTACGAATCTGCCTGATGGAGGAAATTTTGATTTCCAGTCATTTCACTTGTGATCTCCCTGGATGTTTTCTCTCCTGAAGTTAGCCAGAGTAAATATTTGACATTGTCCCCTAAGCCACTGCATACCGTTGTGTAACCTAATAAACCCTTTTATTTCATTAGCACGAGTTTATCCAATGTTCCGGACTAATTGAGAGTGGATTTCCAAGAAGAAAAAGGAAGAACATGTTCACAGCCACAGACAACTCCTCACCTGTTTACGAAAGACAACGCAGGTTCTGCAGGATGGAAAAAAATACTGGCAAAAAATACCACGTCTCACCTTGCTGCAATTTTCTCAGTCCATATCAATTCCCTGAACTAAAAACAGCTTCATTCAGTTCACTCCCTGAACTAAAACCCACATTCATTCAAATAAAACAGAAAGCTATAAAGGAAGGTCACTGTTTTCCTCTGCCTAGTAGGGATTATTGGAGCAGATCCTGCACTTAATGTGTGCAGAGACTGCCTCCCTCTCCATGGTCTGCCTTGCTGACCGGGTAGGTGGCCAGACATGGGCAGGCAGGAAGTGGCAACTGCCAGCCACTTGCTTCAGCAGCGTGAGATCTTTGTAAGGAAAAGGGGAATCGAAGGGAAAAACAAACCACCATGGTGGCAACAAGCCTGCTGCAAGTACCTTGAGCTCCCTGGGCAGCTGGGGAGAGGTGGGGTTGGGCAGCAACCACCCCATTCCTGGAGCTGTCACTGGTCTCGCTGTGCCCGCTGTGGTCTTGCCTCCAGACAGCTCGGCTTTGAGGGCTCAGTTTAGTAGTCAACAGGACTTTCTGGGCTACACCAGAAAGCCTTGGTAATACAGTGGCTTGTGAAGATATGGAAAACGAACAGCACGGATCCTTCTCCGAGGAGCTTTGCTTCTCGGTGAGGAAAAGACAACTAATAAATGGCTAAAATGCTCTGGAGGCATGAGAAGACCTTTCTTTAAGGTTTTGCCCATAACTTGGTTCTAGGGGCATTTTCTAAAGGAGAAAGACCTTTAAGAACTTTGCCAGTCTTTTAAGAGTCATCTTCTGAAAATCATTCATAAATTCCTATTAAAAGTTCAGGAGGCTGCTAGGCTACAAAGACACCAAAAACACTAAGAAGAAATAAAATAAATAAAAGGCTAATAAAATATCTGTCCTCTTCTGACTCTTACCCACTTCTGACTCTGATCTTTCAAGGTCAACTGCAAATCCAGAGAATGAGCTCATGTCCTGCCTCTGCAGCCTGGCGCTGCTGCCGGAGCCTCTTGCAAGATCCAAGACTCAGCACAGCTTCGGTCCCTCGCTCTGCCCTGGCGAAACCTGCTCTCGCTCAGGGAGAGGCACGTGGCCAGCCAGGCACCGGCGCGGGACGCACCCAGGCAGCTCTGTTTTCTTCCCTTTTCATTTTCTCTGTGACTCCTGGAATGTGTTTGCACATGGTGGAAAAAATGCAAAAGGCAGGGAGAAGCGGCCAGGAAAGTCACCCTCCCTGTCAGCGCCTGGCTGCAGGACTGGCAGGCACGGTGGCTGACACCAGCATTGGTACCCAGGGAAGCCAGAGGAGCCCCTGATGCCTGCAGCAGGTGAAGGGCCCAGAGATGAGATGAAATTATGGGGTAATCCATTTTGGCATTAAAAAAAGGAAAATGTATCGTCTGCACAAACTCGGTTAACGCAAGCTCACGGCCGAAGAGGCAAAAGGTGTGATGATGAGAAGAGTGGCTTACAAGGAGGACACAATACTTCACAAACTTTCAAACCTGTCTTTTACTCCCCATTTTCATTAACAGGCATCTTTTATCCCATCCTAAGCAACGGCGACAAGACTAATTAGTTTAACAAGTACAACAAATGGTTTTATTGATGAAAAAGAACCCTTTGAAATATACATTACGCTCGCAAAAGGATTCAATTAAACCCTATTATCCATTTTCCATAAAATAAAGATTACTTTGATAAATCACAACTCATGTTATCTTTGGCCAGTAGGAACTCTGTGTTTATTTGCACGGCTTCTATAAATAGCGCGTTCTGCGTTTTCTTTTCTCTCTAAATATAGTCAATGATAGGCTCTGCCAGGCATTTTCCTGATGATACCACATCTGTGAACTAGGCAGCAAATGAAAGCTTCGTTGTCTGAGTATGAAACATGCAACAGGCTGGGGGTTTTTTGTCAGCTGCTCTGCAGTCATCTGTCAAACACCTTTCAGCCGTATCTTGCTCAGTCAAGGTTTCCTTACTGCTAAAGTGAGGTAAGGGAATTACCCTCCTGGTTTTGTAGGGGTTTTATTTGGTTGGTTGGTTTGGTTTTGGTTGTTTGCTTTATTGTTGGGGTTTTGGTTGGTTTTGGTTGCTTTATTGTTGGGTTTTTGGTTGGTTGGTTTGGCTTTGGTTGTTTATTGTGGGTTTTTGGTTGGTTGGTTTGGTTTTGGTTGTTTGCTTTATTGTTGGGTTTTTGGTTGGTTTGGTTTTGGTTGTTTATTGTGGGTTTTTGGTTGGTTGGTTTGGTTTTGGTTGTTTGCTTTATTGTTGGGCTTTTGGTTGGTTTTGTTTGCTTTATTGTTGGGTTTTTGTTTGGTTTTGTTTGCTTTATTGTTGGGCTTTTGTTTGGTTGGTTTGGTTTTGGTTGTTTATTGTGGGTTTTTGGTTGGTTGGTTTGGTTTTGGTTGGTTGCTTTATTGTGGGTTTTTGGTTGGTTGGTTTTGGTTTTGGTTGTTTGCTTTATTGTTGGGTTTTTGTTTGGTTGGTTTGGTTTTGGTTGTTTATTGTGGGGTTTTGGTTGGTTTGGTTTTGGTTGGCTGCTTTATTGTTGGGCTTTTGTTTGGTTGGTTTGGTTTTGGTTGTTTGCTTTATTGTTGGGTTTTTGGTTGGTTGGTTTGGTTTTGGTTGTTTGCTTTATTGTTGGGTTTTTGGTTGGTTGGTTTGGTTTTGGTTCTTTGCTTTATTGTTGGGTTTTTGGTTGGTTGGTTTGGTTTGGGTTTTTTTTTGTTAAGAGAAAAGCCTTTGTGGTTCATCTTTCCCTTGTATGCAAAGCCTGTGTGACAATTGCAGCGTGAGCAGATCATACCCTGGTTTAGGCCTTAATGTACATGTGCACGTTAATGTGGCTAAGACAAGTGATGAGTGCACATTTTCAGGTGTAAAGGGCTCCTTTGCTCTTTGTCTTTCCATAATTTTGCACCAGAGCATCCTGCAGATTACTGATGGTTTACTTGCATCGTCTTTGATGGAATGAACCCAAGAGAGAAGCAATGTCTTGGGTTTCCTTTAGCCCTACAGCAGTTCTCTACATGAAGTGGACTTTTACTCAAGGATGTCATGAGCTTGTATCAGACCCTGACCAGCAGCCTAGCTGGGCAGCAAATGCCCAGTTTAGTACAGCACAGCAGCACATGCTCAGCTTTAAAATGCCTTAAAAAAAAAAACTTTTGAAGAATAATTTGATTCTGAAAAACTGAAGTTGGGTTCTTACTATGCAGCAGATGGCTGGAGAGACCTGCTCTGCCACAGGAAGGGCATTGCCTCTCCTACCCTTCTGGACAAGGATGTAAGTTCAAGTTACATTCATTTCCCATTTTCTGGAATTCTGTCAAGGACCAAACTGGCTCTGAGTTCAACTGCTGCTTCATATGCCACTGAGTGACTCAAAGCTTCTCACTTTACCCCAAATTGCCCAAGGGTTAGAAGTGGTGTAGCAGTTCACACAATCACAGAATCATTCAGGTTGGAAAAGACCCTTGGGATCATTGTGTCCAACCATTTACCCTACTCTGCAAGTTCTCCCCTAGACCACATCCCC
>JANHGN010025716.1:0-12159 GCA_024605025.1 Megaceryle maxima | reverse complement strand
AATCACAACAAACCACTATAAAACACAGAAAAAAATAAGGAAATGCAAGCAATCAATAAACAAGGGAAACCCACAAACACATACAGCATAATTATCAATTTATGACTTCTGTATTATAAAGAGCCAATAATAAAAAAAATATTCTTTTATGTCTAACAGAACCTTTTTTTTTTTAATTTTTAAATTCAGCAGCACCAAAAATTAAGAATACCAAAGCTCTAATCTTAAAAAATTGCTGTATCATGTTACTTTGCTATAGTTCCTTGAAAATAAGTGGTAAAAATCATCCGACTCTTACTGAAAATATTGACAATAGCCTGGAAGTCTTATAATAAACCAGTGAAAGAGACAAGTCTTTCAGAAGGAAAATAAAACTGAGATGAAATTATCATCAGTGACTTTAAATTCGTTAACTGAAAGAACAAGAGACAATGAAATTGCAGCTATCAATTTTGCTGTAATTATCTTCGTATGAAAAAAAAGTCATAAATGTATTTTACATTCTTAGTATAATCTTCACTTTGCAGAGAAAGGTAACCAATAAATCCAATCACAGCAGCAGGAATCAGTTTCTCATTTGAGTTGTCCTGGAAAGATATTTGGGTGTATATACATTATGACTTCACTGTTACAGATAACTACCCCACATTTCATTTCTTGTTCTTCCAATCCAAGAAAAGCAAAACTTTGTAATATATCAAACTTGTAAAACATAAGACTTCCAGGTCTGATATTTCAAGAGTTCACCTTTTTATTCCCTCTAATTGTTTAGAAAATCTCCATTTTTCTTAAGTCAGGAGGGAAACCTTAATATTTCAATTTGGAGATCTTAAGTGTCTTAAAGAGTTCTTTTTTTTCCTGTTTCTCTTATTAAATATGCTATTCTAAGTCCACTTTAATAACCTACTTATGGATAATCCTAAAGACATTTTCTTCAGTCTCTGCCTGTATTTGTAGAAGATTTGAAGAAAATAAACGGTATTAAATGCATAGCCTTCAGTTCTTCTGCTTATCTGAAGAACAGATCAGTTGCAACACTTACTGTGAAAAAGAAACTCTGCAAATGGGGATTAGAAACACCCCAGACAGCTTGGTGGGGTTGTCTCTTTGTTTCAGAGCTAAAAGGTGCTAGAAATTATAATTAGGAGTAGAAAGTGAAAAATGGCTCAGGGCAAATCTTTAAGGTAAGAAGTTAAGACTTTTTTTCCAAGCCCTCCAGCTCCACAAGCTCTCCTGAGATACACTGCAGAGGTGTTGATGTAGCAAAACTATAACCAGGCAGTACCTGAGTTTCCCCAAGTTAACAATTTCTGTATTACATTTCCATCTCAAAATGGTGCTGCTATCACTATAGTGAACTACCATCCTGGCACGTGAGGTGAAACCAGAAATGTAAGAAAAGAAAGGCAGCAAGGACTGAAGTCGTAACTTCAGCTATACTGTCTTGTAGTAGAAACTAGATGATGATCTAGCATTAGCTGTATGATCAAATATAGTCAGCTATTTGACTGAGCTTTCAACTTCCACTTGGTTCTTCTCATGCAGTTTGCAGATAAGTATTAGAATGATTATGGTAATTTAAATGTTCGCTGGATATGAATTTATCTGCAATTAAACCAAACCAAAGCAAATCTTCTAATCATTTTTTGTCCATGTAAAATGTAAGGTGCTGTGTACCATAAGCTCTGATACCTGCTATTTGCTGCTGATGTCTGATAAGAACCCCTTATCCCACTTCCTTGATACAGAATGGACCCAAAGCCAACATTATCAAAGATAAATACATTCACATCACAACTTATGGCCTGTAAAAAATCAGTACTAAGTCCATTTTCTTTTGGGTCTGTTAAAGCTTACCTGAAACTGTAACATTTCTAGACGTTTGTCAGTGAATTCAAAGAGAGCCAAAGTTGTCTTCATCATATAAAGCGAGTTTACCATGAAGGTTGCCATATCAGCTGTCCCCAGATTACTGGCAGACATGGTACACATCTGTAACAATGGATCTAGCACACAAGACAGAACCTAAAAGAGACAACAGGCAGAAAACAGGGAATAGGGAGTGGAAATCATGTCACTCGAGGCTTCTAAGCTCATTCTGTCTCTATCACGCATTTATTCCCCAAGTAGAATACAGAGAAATGAGAGTTTCCAACTGTGAAAGCAGTTTTCTGCTGGATTTGTCAGCAGGTGATCAGCTACCACAGTGATGGGAAATGTATAAAAACCAGGGAAGAACAGATTCTAACCTAGCAGGAGGAAGATTAACCCAGATTAGGTAATTGGTAATTGTGCAATCTTGAGGGTGTATTTACTTAATGGAGTAGTAATTGGATAACAGAGTTTAGATCCTGTGTTAAGAGTAGCACTCCATGCTGGACTGTAATTACCCACTTTGTTAGTCACCATACCATTCACATTACAAACTCTGCTTTGGTAGCAGGCTCCAAAATGGGACCAGACAAAAAAAGAATAACGTTTCACCCACCTTTTGTGTACCAAGACTGATTTACACTTACTTTTTTTCCCCCTTCCCTCCTCTTCAGAGCAGTCAAATATTCTTTTACCTGCACAAAGTCAGCTTGACGGGCGTCCAGTGGAACAACAGATGAGTCGTGTGATGACAGAACCTCCCGTAGCAAGTTAAGTGTCTGATTGAGTGCAGAACTTGGGCCAAGATCAGGAGGTGGGAGTTCAACCTGAAGCAGAAGATTATCCATTTGTAGGGGTTTTCAAATTTCATTTACATCAAACACCATCCGCTCTGTTCACACAAATGCAAACAGCTAATAATAAAATGACATGTTAACATGCAGAGAACTTTGACACTGGACAAGTGGAACATGTTTCAGATAATAATTGCCTGCAACTTTCAGCATAACTATCCCATTCAGTGACAAAGAAGCAAAACCCCATTTCTCCTTTCACTCAACTATCCCTGGTTTATAATCTAGAAAAACCCAAACTCTACCAGGTTTGGTAGCTAAAAAAAGTTTAATACATTTGCTAGCTTAGGTGACAACGAGTAGCCACTTTTCTGGCACCACTGAGATCACTCTGAGCACAACCTCCTGTAAATGCTCCAGAATCTAGTGCAGGCAGAGCGCTGGGATACCGAGGCCATACTGCAACAGCTCAGTGAGGTCACCCACCTGACTGCAGAGCCCCTGTCATGCTGAGTTTGAGAGCTGCCATTGCAAATGCAACAGCCTTAATGCCTAGCAAGTTTTAACCTTAAATCACCAGTACACAAATGAACTGGGTACAAGGTAACTCAAGTATCCCTACATAAACTGCAAGAACTGGAATGCAGGACTGCCTCCAAGACAAGAAACAGGAATAGCAGACTGTTAAAAACCAGAAAGAAGAGATGTTGGTAAGTCTTACAGAAAAAAACCCCACACATTCAAAGGTAAATTATGAAAAGTTGGAGCATCTGAATTGGACTGAAATTTTATGCTGTTTTTAACACAGGCTCACATACCTTAGCCTTTCTTTTAACAGGCAAATACCCGTGAAATGCTTCATAAAATATATAATGTAAAACCCAGCACATCTCTTTTAACCCAACCCACATTCCCCAGGCTCCACTCCAAATGTGGTTGCATCTTCTTGTCTTCAACACTGCCTCAAACCATCTTTCTGCTGCCTCCAGACCCTTCCTGCTGGCAACAATCCTCTTCCCATCTTCCTCTCTCCTGACTATCCAAGGGCAAATACAGATCTGGCTGGATCACACAGCAGTAAGGAGACCCCCCAACAATACAGAAGAAGCTAACACTTCAAGGCATAATCTCTTTCCAGAAGGATGTAGGGAGAAATACATTTGCCCGCTCTCACGAGGGGTGTTTGCCTGCAGCAGAGCAAGGCAGTGTGCACTTCTGCAATGCTCTTAAGACTCCAGCTCAACAAGACCAAAAGGCAGCTTTGGATGGACCCCCAAGCCACGGAAAACACGTTCCATACCTTCCTTTGGAATACCACTGATTAATAGCATAAAAACATGGATGCCCAAGTCATCAAGGAAGTAAAAGAAAAAACTATCAAAGGGGCAGAGGCCGATGGCCAAAGAAACCAAGAAGGAGAGCATAACAGGTTTTCTTCAGAGTGAAGCCCTACAGAGCCTTCTGGAAATGTAGCTGTACATAGTGAACGTGCCACCAGAGAAAGAAGAAACAACTCACTCTCTTTGGAGCCAGGCTGAGCTTTCACACTGTGTGAGTTTCGAAACATTTGTGATACCATACCTGTCCCCACAGTGTTACCAAGAAAGATCAAACAAAAACTTTTTGGATCCTTCTGAATACAAGGTGTTCCCCTATTCTCACTTTGCAAGAGATAATACACTGAATGTGAAGAACTAGAGGAAAACTAAATCTAGTGGGTTCAGAGAACTGTTGTCAATCAGCCTAAGGAGTCTTGAAAGCATAAAAAAAATATTCCAGCATCAAGTAACAGTAATTCAGAAAGAGGTGCTTACTCAGTGCTGATTAGTAGTAAAGTTTACTGAAATTTACAGCACTGAGTGACTTTCTTCTTGTTTATTCTTCTTATTATTAGGGGTATTGATTGTGCCCTGAACACTCTGTTCTCAGAGCTGAACCGGGCCGTGTTCAGGGATATTTTGGCATTAATTTGAGACTAGAGTTTGATGGGTTTTTTACTTCCAACACACACATAGATCATGTCAATGATAATTTCAGGCTTCTTTGCACAGAATTTTTGTCTCCTGAAGTAGGTGATGGTCAGAAGCTTCTCAATTAGCCTCATATCTCATTTAATCTGTTCTTTTAGAGTCCACTGTCTTCCAGAAGGGAGAGAAGAAGAACATTATGGAAGAAGAGAACAGGGCAAGTATAGAAGGTTAAGATCATTAGATTCTATCTGGGTTAACTTGAAATTTCTGACTACTACAATAGAGGCAGAATTATCAGTAAGTGGAAGGAAAATTAAAGCATTCATCGTTTTGAAAACTGTAAATTTTTGCACATGAATGTAGATTAGGGGATTTTTCAGAATGAAAAAGGAAAATTTTATTCCAGACATATCTAATTTATCCAGTGAACCTACTGACTTCAATTCTGAGAGCTAAATCTGCTACTCTAATATAACAAAAATGATGTCTGAATGTTTTTACTTGCACTAAACTATTATTATAATCAATCCTACATCCAAAAAAATAGCGTGGAAATGCATGAATTCTACTTTTGAAGTACTTGCTTCAGATGCAAGGAAGACAGGAGCTAACTAAATGTTCAACAGCATTAAAATATAGTCTAGCACAGTGTTAAGTGTCTCATCAGTTATAACCAGCAGTTCAGTCACACAAGCACAACCAGCTGGTCAGGCTTGCAAAAAAACAAACAAACAAAAAAAACCAAGAAGTAATTCCCAGTTTTCCAAGTCCAGTATAAAAAACTGGAATGAATTCTCCTAAAATAATAACGGACATTAAAAGTTGTACATGAGGTTTAGTATAGCAGGTTTTATCTTCATTTAAAGTTCTGCACACCAATTAGTGGGGAATAATGACTAAGCCAGTAATCTTCCTCCAAGTACACAATTCAGAGCTGGCTTCTTTATGAGAGCAAGTGGCTTAAAGGGTGTCTTGGAGGATTTAACAAAGGAAAATACAGGAAAAAGAAAAGGCAGTATCAACAATCAAGAAGAAAGTGCATGTGTGTTGCTTCACTTTCTCATTTTTACAGAAGGTTAGTGGGGAAAAAAAAAAAGGGGCTACTTTTGCTCCCATGAAGTGCAGTTAATTCTATTAAGGACTGGAGCAGCTATTAAGGAGAGCCATTTTGCTAGAAGCTCATAGGTGCACCTGCAAATACTGAAAATACTGTACAGGCAAGCAATCAAAACTATTAATAGACTGTCCTACTTGAACATTAGAAAGTTAACAGCACAGAAAGACACAGACATACTGGAGCAAGTTGAGCAAAGGGCCACAGAGTTCACAATGGGATCTCCTATACAAGGAGGAGCTGTGTTCAGCCTGGAGAAGTCTCACGGGGGATGTTATCTATGTGTATAAATAAATTGTGGGAGGGATAAAGAGGAGGGAGACAGATTCTTCTCAGTGGTGTCCAGTGACAGGTCAGGAGGTAACAGGCACACACAGAAACACAGGAAAAACATTTTTCACCGTGAGGTTGGTCAAACACTGGAGACAGTTGCACAGTGAGGTTGCAGAGTCTCCACTCTTGAAGACATTAAAAACTCAACTGGAACCAGTCCTGGGTAACCCGCTCTAGCTGACAAGATGAGTGGACTGGATGGTCTCTAGAGGTTCCTGAAGAACTCATCCAATCTCCAGTTCTGTGGTACTAGTATTAAATAAACCGAGAAAACAACTTCAAACACAGAACTCCTCAGACAAAGCACTTTTCAGAGTGACAAATAAAAGACTGGTGGCTTTTTTTAATCAGTTTTTAATACAGTCTTCTAAAAACCTCACTGACAAGGGGCAGAGACAAAGCACTACAGATGTGGAACCTTGTTAAAAGGTACCCAGACGTTTCATCCTGTCAGTTACAATTGATTAGCATCAACTACAAAAGTTCATTCTACAAACTGAGACAACACTCACCACAGTTAACAGCAGCAGTCCAAGAAACTTGAAAGCAGGTCTAACCACAGAAGCTTCAGAGAAGCTGTCCTAAGGTCTTTTCAATCCTATTTGAATCCTAGAGAGATCACTAAAGTAGAATGCCTAACGGCATACTTGTCTTTTCAGATATCAAATTGGTTTTGGAAGAAAAGACAACATCAAAATTCTTGCCAGCTTTACTTTGTTCACGTGGATCCATTCGAAACCACAACAGCATTCAGATCACAACATCAACCTGTCTCATTTAATCTGCCTCGTACGTGGTTTCTCAGAAACCTAATAGATTTCATTCTGACACTAATCAAATTACAAGGGAGAAGTTTACAGTTATTCCCATGCAATGTTTTAATACCTCTCCCACTGACAAACTTAACAGATAATGCAATCACAGCATTTAATTTGCATACATCTACTCTAGGAAGAGCAGCATGAAGGAGTAACAATCCCAAAACTGCTCAGAGAGCAAATGACAGGTTAGCTTGACATAATCTCTCTTCAGTACCCTTACGATAACTCTCGTTCCACTTCATTCAATGTGTGCAATTCTTCTTTCCTTTAATAACTGTTCTGGAGTTGCACTGAAGCCAGAGAAGGGGCAGGTGGGCTTGAAAATTCCAACTAATACAACATGGATTAGCTGGCATAGGTTAGTCTGGCAGGCTTGTTTAGATGCCTCACCAGTGGACTCAGGACAATTCTCCCAATATGAGAGAACCGCAAGAGCAGCCCGGCCACTCCAGTGCCTTAGGTGCTTTGAACTTTGCTTCCAGTTTCAGTGGAACGGTTTCTGTTGTTCTGATAATTATTTTTATTCAGTATTTTCTCCTGGATTTATCATCATCTGTAAAATGGTAATCTGTACCAGGCTGGTTAGACCCAGACAGTGCCTAACACAAGCGGAATTCCGAATCCCTGAACATTTCATTTATTAGTGCAGGGTAAAAGGGAACATATGGAAGGCTATATAAGAACTGAACCTATAACTCTGATCTACTGGGCTGGTAGACCTAAGTCTGGGTTCAAGAAAGCTATAAAAAAGCAAATATAAAACCACAATTTTTCAGCACAGGGACACTAACCCTGGCCAAAATCCATTCTGGTTGAACCAACAACCGTAACAAACCGATTGCTACCAGAGCTAGAAAGGACTGGTAAGACTGCCCAGGACTGCCTCTGAAGGATAAGAGCCAGCAACGCAGTGGAGACACAGTGTTTGCTGTAAAAGAGGAGGCACTGAACCTTCAGTGACCCAGGAGAAGGGTGGTGATGCACAGCTTCCATATGATGTCAGCACTGAGCTCTACAACGACCTGAGAATCGTGAAGTAGCGAATGGCACTTGAAACCCTTAAAACAAAACCCTTTGCAGCGAGTCTGTTGCCAAGCTTCATGACAGGTTTCAACAAGTATTGGGGCCAAAGAGACTCCCTTGTGTACTGCCTTTCTTCCTGGGCTTACTCTCAGGCAGGATGCTGAATATTTCTGTTACAGAGATTTCAGATCGCAAAGAGCTACCTGAGAAGTGTGAAGGAGAACACCACAAAAAGGGTGTCTCAGACTGAAGAGCCTGAAGTTGTGAGAACTGCTGACTACCTTGTTTTTCAGATCACAGCCAGGATGCTTGAGATCTTCTGAAGTAATGAAAAAAATTCATAGGAAAGTGCTTCTGAGGAAGCCAGTAAGTACCCTGAAGTAACCAGGGATTTCCCTGGATCTTACACTGACGGCTGTACAATGAAGAGGGAGAAAGAACCCTGATCTGAGACTGCCTTTAAGTTTTCACACAGTTCCAGGCTTGTGACACTCCTTATGCAATATGGGACTCTTCTCAAAAAGAGATGTGAGAGGGAAGCTGTTTTCTTGTCCTAGAAAGAACAGCCTGAAATCTCAGTTTCCCACTGCACTTCAGAGATGAAATCCCAGGCAGTCTGAAGGCAATGCTCAACTCAGCATAATCAATAACCTGGGGAATTAAACTGTCTGTGGTGATGAGGACATCAGAGTCAAATTATCATCCTGTCATTCATCTACATCCAAATGAAGGGATCTTGAGGAGTTAACCTATTTAGTGAAACATGCTTTGTCTAAAAAAAGTTCCCAACTAGCTATAATTAAGAGAAAGATTTGCTTAAATACTATTCTGGTCTATCAGCTACTGGATCAACTGTAGCTATTAAAAAAGCATGCCACAGCAAAACACAGCAATGCACCAGTGCTTCTACACAGCTCTCCCCACACTACAGCACGAGGGAATTTGCACAGGGCTAAAGAGACTCCTGCCAAGGAGCAATATTCACTGGTAGTTATGACTAAGGCTCCTGGAATTGTGTAGCTAGAAACAGCAATTAAGATAGTACTTAGATTCTCTTTAAATTAAGTAAAAATTGTTGAACAGATTTCTCACCAGAATTTCTTGCTTGAGATCTTCACATCAGCAGCAGCAACTGGTGATATTAAGAGACTACTATCATTAAACTGGTGTAAATCACACAGGCTATGTTCACCACTTGCCAGTGACTAAATAGAAGAAGTCCTTAGTATATAGAAACTAAAGTATTTTTTTAGTTAAGAGCCCCCTGTTTGTATTTGAATCTATTTCCAAAGTTATTTAAAATGCCTTATGAATCACATTTGAATCAAAGTAACAGACAGCTGATATTCTTTGAGGCTTATCAGTGCCTTAAGATGCAAAATGTAAGCAGAAATAAGGAACCATGATTTCCACTCTGTCCAAGAGAAAAGCAATTTACTCATTTTACAAATGCTCTCTTTGTGCGTAACGGGAGCGGCAACGAAGCCTTTGCAAGGACATATGTAAGCACAAAGGGTCTGTTTTCCAGTGCTTTAATCTTCTCTGAAAACAAACAAACAAACAAATAATTAAATAAATAAAGTAAAATTCTGGGAGCAGCTGCAGCACATCCATTTCTAGCAAAAAAGGTGGTTAAAAAGGTTGGGATGTGAAGAGAATCCTACTAATACATACACACAATTTTGGACTGAAAACACATTAATAGAAAGGATGATAAAAAGCAATCTTGAGATACCTGGAAATGTAAAAGCACTGTGACATTCACTACTAAATTGGCAAAGACATAGGAGGAGGAATAAAAGCTGCTTATCTATATATTAATACACAATAAACTAAGTAAGGGGAGAATTAAAGTTATGATAAAAGAGGGTCTTTATCTCATGGAAGCTAATGTTTCTCTGAGTTTAATGCAGCCTATTAATTCTGTGTATTTTGTGAAGTAGAACTCATTTCAGTCATGAGGAGATAAGACATCACTCTATCGATTCAGCAGTCCACTCAAAAATGGGTAATAATATCAAGGTGCTTTAAAGGACTGTCTAAAACTCTTGAGTTACAAGAACTCCACATCAGTACAATAAGATTCCTTCTCACCTATGGAGTTACCTTGTTAACCCCTGATGCACAGAGATTGATAAATACTTGTGAATGCCTTTGTTACTCATAGATCTAATCCTCTTCTGAGTCTCTTTCAGCTTTTGACCTCAAGTTATATCCCGAGGGCACACATGCAATGCAAATTTTAATTTATAAAATGGGTTTATGAGAAAGAGTAAAATTGTGACCTTTTTACATCCGATGGTAGGCTCGGTATGCAGCTCATGGTTTGCAGTAAAACACCACGGAAGGTGGCAGCGCAAACACTGCCTCCAGTCAACGTCTGTCAACCCAAATCTGCCTCCTTTGTAAAACAATGGCAGTTACATCCAGGCTGGGGGCTGAGGGAAGGGGAACTAGGAGGGCAAAGAGGATTACACAACCTTGCCATAGCGATGATACAAAGAACACACGCTCTGGATCTGGGGGATCACAGTTCCTTTATCACTCCTCCTCCTGAACCCTGTGCGTCTCCGAACTGAAACCAGCCTATCACCCAAAACAAAAGTACAAAGATTGTGACCTACGTGAGTGGAAAAAATTATGCTGGATCCCGTGTGAGCACCACTGTAAAACCCAGCAGGAGAAAGACAACAGAGCTAAACTCGACAGAGATGAATACAGAACTGTCTTCCAGCTTCAAGCCAAGAACATTTCTTTCTTTCAGCGCTCCTTTGTGAGCACATGCTTTAAAAGGAAAGAGCAGTCATATATCTTTGCTAGAATCATCACTGATTTCTCTTCATGAAAGGAACGACTACACAGATATTTTATTTTACCTTAAATATTAGAAAATAAAACATTAAAAGGAATTCCTGTTGCCCATAGCAAGCATATTTGTAAATTCCTATTGTCCTCGTCCATGGTACATTTTATGGACTCAAGCTTTAACTGACCCATTAAGAGCAGAGGAACTCCTATTCTGATGGCACTGCATTCAGATGGAAATACCCCATGACAACTAACAGACTACTAAGTGGACTTTAAGAGTGTGGCCTTTAGTAGTATGGACTGTGGGTGGTAGCAACTACGGAGTAACCCAATTAGCAAATGAAACCACTGAAAGGAGTCACTGGGATATAGAGAAGGGGAAGAAGAGGAGGAACAACTGCTCCTTTGAGAAAGTCATTCCTCAGCCCTTGCAGAGTGACAGGAAATTGGGCCCAGACAGAAGCTTGAGCAGAATGAGAAAACTACTTTGAGAGCACAGAACACAACTCACCAAACGAAGAAAATCCCACTGGATGACTTGTGCAATACAGGGATTTTGCATCTTCTGTCAATCTATGGGGTTTCTTTTGCATTTTTCTTGTAGGTGAACTACAAATAATTTAGAAATACACTAAAAAACTTTGCTGTTTGCTTTCCACTTTCCATCTTGTTTTTGTTTTTTTGTTTTTTTAACTGGAAAACCCAGTAACATGAAGGCTGAGACTGTGTACTCTAGGGTGGTGCAAAACTAGGAATGAGAGGCATTTATTCTTGGTTTTAGGGTCTAGTCAACTCATCAAATCTCAGACAGGGATGCTGGATGAAGATCAGGTTCCTAGGAAATGGAAAGGGACACAAAGTCCAATGATTTTCTTTTGACTTTGCTTAGATTTTAAAAAGGTGAGATTTAATGAGCAGATCCACCAACAGCAACATGAAATGAATACAGCAGGCAGAAATAAAACACAATAAATGTATTAGTTACTGAACAATGGGAAGTTCACTGAAGCACAGTTCTAAGTGATCAACAGAAGAGGAAAAGATACTAGGAAAGTGATCTCAGGCAGAGTGTGCTTGCAGCCCAGAAGGCCAATTTCATCCCAGGCTGCATCAAAAGCAGCGTGGCCACCAGAGCAAGAGAGGGGATCCTGCCCCTCTACTCTGCCCTGGTGAGACCCCACCTGGAGTGCTGTGTCCAGCTCTGGAGCCCCCAGCACAAGAAGGACATGGACCTGATGGAGCAGGGCCAGAGGAGGCCACAAAGATGCTCAGGGGGCTGGAGCCCCTCTGCTGTGAGGCCAGGCTGAGAGAGTTGGGGTTGTTCAGCCTGGAGAAGAGAAGGCTCTGGGGAGACCTAACAGTGACCTTCCAGTAGCTGAAGGGAGCTGATAAAAAGCCTGGAGAGGGCCTGTTTACAAAGGCCT
>JANHGN010025715.1:89841-109536 GCA_024605025.1 Megaceryle maxima | reverse complement strand
GGGGGGGGGGGGGGGGGGGGGGGCCGGGGAGCGAGGGAGGGTTTATCGGGCGGCCGATTTTGGTTAAAATATTCAAAATGGCGGACGGAGGAGCAGCGAGTCAAGATGAGAGTTCGGCGGCGGCGGTGGCGGCAGCGGCAGGTAATCATTACTGCATTTTACATATTCATATTCATACTCGCACACGCGGCCCCCCCGCCGCTCGCCCGCCCCGCTTAGCATAATTTATTAGTACTCAGGATTATTATAATTAACGGCACAGGAGGGAGCGGGGAGGGGGGGGGAGAAGGAAAGCAGCCTCCCCGTGCGGGGAGGCACACACACACGCACACACACACACACACACACACATACGCGCGCTCCCTCCCTCGCCCGCCCGCTCCCTCACACGGAGCCACACTCGCACCCGCCCGCACGCCGGGGCACCGGCGCCGGGGCAGGCAGCGGGGCGATCGGGGGCGGCGGCGCGGGCGGCGGCGGCGCAACGGAGAGGCGGTGGGGTCGGGGTGGAGAGTCGGCGGGGGCTGGAGGGGGAGCTGGGAGGAGGGAGGCATCCCCGCACCCGAAAGCGGTCGGAGGTGGCTAGCCGCCACCCGACCGGGTTGCCCCCCGGCCCGCACGCCCACAATAAAAGCCGCTTTACATATTCATGTTGTGTGTGGGGGATGCTGCTGGAGCCGTTCCGGCGGGAGCCGCGGGAGGGGCACGGTCCGCCGGGTTAGGGGGAGGCGGGTGGCCCCCCGAGTGGGGCAGGGTTCCCCCGCCCGCACGGCTGCGGCAGGACGGTGGAGGACAGGGGTGCCGGCCCCTCAGTGGGGCCGAGTGAGGGAGAAAGACTTGGTTTTCTCATCTCTCCTCTCATTACCCCCTTCTCCCCCCTCCCTCTAGACGGGGTTATTTCCCCAGCGCCAGGGCCCTGCAGGCATGGGGTGGATGGGTGCGGATGGCCTCGGGGAGGGGTATGATGAGAGCGTGGTTTGGCTTTCTATTAAAATCTTTCTACCCCCCCATTAATGGCAGGTTCAATGTGGGGTGACTTGGGGAGTGTGCGGGCAGAGTTTCTCCGTGCCCCTCTCCGACGGGAGGGGCCGCGTGTTTGCACCCCCTAAAGCTGGATTTACCCCGGTGGTGTTTGCCCTCTTTCCCCCCCCTTGCCGTCCTGCTACAACCCTGAGGGCTCGTGGGGAGCGGAGTGCCGCGGCCTTGGGACAGGCCCCCTGGGTGCCGGGCACCGGCCCCGTGTACCCTCACCCTGGGTGCCCAGGCAGGGGCGGATGGTGGTGCCGGCAGCCCCGGTGGGCTGGTACTGGGGGTGCAGGTCCCGTCCCTCTGCCTCGCGCGCTCGCTCTCTCTCTCTCCTTCTCATTTGAATAATGTCTAATTCGGGGAGGTTTATATTATTGAAATGGCCGCCTGGCTTTCCCCGCCTCTCATGTTTAGTAATTCAGACCTTTAATAACAGCCACTCAGAGCCCAACGCCGTGTTTATATTTTACATTCGCCCCATGTGCTTTTGTGGTTCAATATGATTCTTCTTTCTCGCTCTCTCGCTTTTTTTTAAAATTTTCTTGGCAACCCACAGGGCCCCGAGATCAAACCCAGGCTGTGTGGGGAGAGGAGGGGGGAGAGCTAGGCCCTGTCTCCTCTGGCAGGCGCCTAGGCCTCACTCTCTGCTGCTTGATTTATTTACTAATAACCAAAATGACCCCCCCATCTCCACTCCACCCCTGCCAGCAAAAACAAAACCCTCCTGGGGCTTGAGCAGCATCAGATCTGCTCATAGATTCTCAAACACTCGTGTCTTTTAAATAAGGAGCTTATTTTTAATTTATAGCAACTCAAGACTGTAAAGCTGTTCCTTTCATATCTGCTTTTCAGAGGCTTGGGCATTTTTGGTCCCTTTGTCCTTGATTCTTTTCCTTAAAGGAGAGTTGCTTTTAATTTACGTTTCCTGGCACTGAGCGAGCTATAGAAGACACACTCAAAATCTGAACAGCTTTCCTTCTCTCTCTGAACACAAACAGGATTGAATACATTGAAGATAATCTTATTCACCTTCTTTTTGCTTAATGTGGATGCAGTTTAACAGTGCAGTGTGTCAGATGCTTTTGTCGCTGCTTGTATCTTTGACTGTTCTGGGTTGGTTTTTGTTTTGTTTTGTCGTGTCCCCCCCACCCTCCCCTTATTTAGATTTGACTTTCAAGGCAGAAGATACTACTAGGCAGTACAGGGTCTAGAAAGGAAGATAAGTTTTCTGTGATTGTGTCATAAGAACACCAAGGGAAAATTGAAATGAATCCTCTTAAATCGCCTGGAGTAATTCAGTTTTAAACCAGATATTATTCTACTTAGAAAACAAATGGATTGCTTTATTAGAAAGGGGCAATAATTTCAAAAAGAAAATATTTATGCAGGGATGGGTTTCAGATAGGACCGTGTAGGTTTTCATTAGTGACCATTGTTTTCACCCCGTGGAGAAAAAGGACTTAACAGCAGGGTACTTCAAAGTAGCACTGCCAGATTAGCATGTAAACATCTTTGAGACATGACTAGGAAGAAAGTTCACATACAAATGCAGATGGCGTATTTTGTAGTTTGGTTCTAAATTTAATTTGTCACAAAATATTACGCTGCAGATAATGAAAAACATTTTGATTTAAAAAATAACGACTCAGATTATTTATCCTTTTCTCTCACCCTTGGTGAGGACAGGCCTTGAATACTAGAATAAAAAAATCTGTGGAAGCAGTAATGAGACTGTTCAGGTGACTGACTGTTTTGCAGACCAACAGCACAAGGCTGGCTGGACAAAAAGCAGTAATATGATTTCATGCCTTAAATAGCATATGTTTTTGCACTCGCTTCACAAGATGTGGTCAAGCCGATGATGTCATTGGTCAGAGGACAAGGTGCAGTTAATTTGATTTATTGACCTGGGGTGAGGTGTAGCTCTGAAACCTTCTCATAGGGAAACCATTTATCTGAGGACAATTTCCTTTATAGCAGCAATTTAACCACTGCTGAGACTGTAGATATTTTATCCAGCATGATAAAAATGTACATTGTATCTTGCAAACAAAATTTCTTTGTTGCTGAGGTTTTAGTGATTTTATAGAATGGAACACTGGACAGTGGCCCTGTGCAGTCTTAGGGCTGAGCCGGGGTTTATATTCTGAATTCAGGTATTTACATGCCAAAATACAGATGTATGTCTCTCAAATATGTTTGTGTGCCTATGTTGTAGCTTAAAATTTTAGTGGAACAAGATGCAGTTGGAAATGTCTTCAACAGTGAATTCCATAGGCTACGTGTTAATGGGAAGCCCCTTTTCCTAAGCCTTGGTATCACCTTCATGTGTCAGAAGGTGCTGAGACTAGTGTGTGGGTATTACCCTTCAGTCTCGAGTAAGGACTTTTTATGTTAGTTTATCACTGGTGGGTGTCCTGCTTCTTGGACCTTCTCCATCAGTGGTAGATGGGAGAGTAAAAGAAAATGTTTTTCTTTTTTTTTCTTCTTCCCTGTGACCTACCTGGCTGTGATGAGAGTGCAAGGTTGTGCTACTGTTGCAGTGCTTCCTAATATGTTCTATAGTAATAATAATAAGGAGATTATGTTCTTCTATTTTGGCTGTCCTTTCAGCTTTTATTTTATTAGGGACAGAAGGAAAAGGTTTGTCCTCCTCATGAAGTAGTTCCACTGCCTGATTACCTCTTCTCAGATATTGTGATGGCTCCGCCATTTTTCTTTTCTTTTTCATAACTGACCAAAACTTACCAGTCTTAACAGCTGATGGGAAAATTGGCTAAGCAATATTAGTAGCTGCAGTGCCTCATGTGGAGCAGAATTGGGAAGGTGTGTGATTTAACAACTAAAGGAGCTAGAGCTTACTCCTTACTTCCTAGAAGGAAAAGGGAAGAATCTGAGCTTCCCACCCTATCATTTTGAGAGGAAAAATATCTAAGGTTTGCTGTCACTAACAATTTCTCAAAGATTAGCCTGCAGTAATAATTCAAACAATGTGTTATTACTGCCATCCTGATGCTGAATGCGGATAGCTGCTCAGTGCTTGTCTTAGTAAGTAATGGTAATGGTGTCTGGAGTTGCCTTACTTGATGGGATCAGTGAGGTAGCCCTCAACTCAGTCTGTCCATTAAACCGAGGAAGCATGAACGCATTCTGTGTTAGGAGACTCTTATGTGGTGTGTAGAAGTGTTGTTTCTGCTTGATTGTAATAATGTATTGCCCAGAAAATAAAAGGATATTTTGAACACCATTGTCAAATAATCTTTGTCAAACTTCAAGTGGTAAATGATCAGGTGTGTGAGGATGCAAAGAATTTTGGGGTAAATTATTTTGTCCATGCTGTCCAGAATGTTTTTGATCTGTCATCCAGCTTCTTTCTGTTAGAGTTCACCTACTCCACAGACATGTTGGTTGTCTCTCCTGGTTCTCTAGCATGTTTGCAGTAGTTTTATGTAGCATGTGGTAAGTTTTCATTTGCTTTCCTCAAATTTTGGCTCTTGTAGTGTTCAAGACTTTGAAACAGATTACAGCATTTTTCATGTACAAATATAGTCAGTTAATTTTCTTACCATTTTTTTCCCCTAGTGTTGTTATTCTATTCCCCTCAAACTGTTGTTGCCTGTAGAACAATAATTTTGGTACTGATACTTTATACAGCTGACAATTAGGCACTGTGCGACTTGCACTTACAGCTTTATTATTTTTATCTTGAGAGAATCAGTGACAGTCCTGGCAAATGACCGTCTTTTATGACATAATGTATTTTCAGTCTCTGACAAAGCTGTTGTCAAAAGAAAGTGTTGAACAGAATTAAGTATGACTTGAGTGTCCCAAATGTGATATGCTTGGTTTGGGTGCTTAAACTAGTAAGTGAATGAAAGACTATCTCCTGTTGTTGGATAGACTTACAGTGCTGGCTGTTTACTATTGCAGAGATTTGCTTCTGTGTTAACGGATTTTCCCACCCCTTTTTCTAATGTGATACGTTGTTGTACGGGATAAGTTAAGCATAGGATTTGTTGGACTGAGTGTGGGAGATAAATTTAAGGAAAGATACTGGTCTCGGGTAGAGTGTATTAAGGAATTACTTGTATTTCACCTGAAAGCGTTTGACAGTTGCTAATGTGAGAGAAAATATAGTGTATTTTCCTTTCTGTAGTTCTTTGCATTCAATTCTTGAATTGGGTGAATAGACCCTCATGCTGCTTCATGCGCCCTTACTTTTCTCTGTATAAAAGGAAAGAATTACTTAGGATCTCAGTATTATTCCTTTCCCTAGTTTATTTCACAATCATCTAGGAAATATCCACATTTGTTAACATGAGTGTATTATAAATTATGAGCTCTACAGTACATTATAAAGTCTTTGCAAAAGGAGTGTGTGGTTTGTTTTTTTTTTTATAGACTGCTACTGGCTAAATGAATCAGTTTAGGGTTAATAAAACAACACAGTTGAGTGATGAGGTGTTGGTTTGCTAGAGAGGATTTTCTGGGTTCCAATCCTGAGTTTGTCATCAGTTTTGCTTGCTTTGCTGTTCTGGGCTAAATCTTTGTAATGGGAATTACAGTGCACATTTTCACAGGGGTGTTGCTGGGGGAATAATTAGCTAATGTTTTGTAGTGTTTCTGAAGGTAAGAGTACCATGATTCTTCTGCTTTTACATGTAATCATGCAAAGTAGGGCCCAGGTTAAACTTTGCTTAGGATGTCTCACTGCTGGTACTGTTTGTGTACTCTCATCAGCAATGAAGGCCTCCTGTTGTAAAGGCACAGATTACTGTCAGTTCTAACTACAATGTGATGTAGATCTGCTGTAGGGTATGCAGTTCAGTGACAGTTTAAATCAGCCTGAGCCTGTCCTCATCTCACTCTGTGTTCCTGTCCCCTTCTCCACACTGGTGCAGATGCTTGCTTGACTCCTTTGCTGAGCCAGTTTGGGAAATTAAATTGGCAGAAAACAAGCATTGCCAAAAGTAATGAATATTATTTTTTGTTAGTGTAGCTCTCTGAATTGTCTTGCAATGAGATTAGACACATAGCAGGACCAATAAAGAAAGAGAGCAAGAAGCACACGTTGACTCAAGTCTTCTCATAATTTCGTTCTCTCTGATGGCTTTCCTGTTGACATAAATGGGGAGTCATGCTCTCGGACATGTGATCCTACCACTTACTTGGCATGCATCCTAGCACTTACTGGTTTCCAGGATGGTCTAGCTTAAATTGCTAACCTGGTGGAAATCTAGTCCCAGTTCATTTTAGATCTTTGATTTGTGAACCAAAGTTGGCTCAACATAGGCCTTCAAGTGCAAGAGAGAGGATAGAACCATGTGAGTAAAAGTGGAGGAAGATAAAAGAAAGAAGAGGAAAAAAGCCTTCTCTTTCCAAAAACAGGAGGAAGCATTCTGGTTAGCTTAGTTGTATTATATACTTTGTTTTTAGACTGACATAAACCACTGTGAATCCACAGTAGTTTGATTTGATGAACTCAAGTTGATCTAAAAATCTTACTGGCCCAGGGTAAGTGATGGGAAATGTATAGCCGTGGGCACTATGCTGGACCTCCTATACTAGCAGCAGGTTGTATATAGATCACTGAAACCAGTGATGAAACTGCACCTAAATAAAAGAGTAGCTTAGAAATCTGTGCCACAGCAGAAACTCTTAAACAAAAATTGTGGACGAGACCTTTCTGTGGCTCACATTATTTTAGTGCTCCTTACAGTGAGATGCCTCTGTAGAAAGGACTAGGTCTTGAAAGAGCATACCAGAAAAAGTACTTGGGAAATTACAGACACTGTTAATTCTACTAAATTTTGGACTGATGTCCCTATAAAGCAACCTTCAAAAAACCCCAAAACAAAAAAAAACCCCAAACCCCTAAGCATAACTATTTCCACCATTTAACATGATCATTCTGAGACAGATTTATCTTTTCTATGAATTGCGATACTGTGACAAAGAACCTTTTGCTTATATTTCTTTTTTTCCCTTCCCAGAAATCAGATTTGACTATGTAGAAATGAAGTAGCATATACAGCAGGTTTGACACTGTATGGCAGGGCACAAAGTTTTGGAAAAGGAACATATGAACAGCTAAGTTACTAAAATAGTAAACACAGTAGTAAGTCTTAAAGATAAAAACCTGTTGAATCAGGCTGGAGACATAGCTTGCTTCTTTTCTCCCTTCCTTTTCCTCAAGGGCTGGTAGGAAGTCGCCATCCTTTTTCAGTGAGCTCCTTTGCTATTTGTTCTCTTTGTCCTTTCGATGATTCAGTTTTATATGAAAAATACCATGTGACTTAGTAATTTGTGCCTGACCATACCACTGCGAAGTTGTAGCTTTATATTACTTGGATATAGCTGAGGGGGAGGAGTATGCAGTGAATACAGGTAAAAATGACTCAGATGCTTGATGAATTACTCATTTTTACATTATTGGTTAATAGAATCTACTGACTACGATTGAAGCTTCTTCCAGGAATCCTGTTGGAAAGATGCCTTTCTAATTATTCATAATTTTGTTTCTTACCTGCTGATCCTTAGTAGGTTATCACTTTTATTTGAATTTTCAAATGTAGGTTTTAAATAGATAATTTGAATTTGCTTATTTCCAAGGCTGGAGGGATATGGGTATGCCAAGAAGTGTTACATCCCCTCCCAACCAGCCCCTCCGGGAGTGTTTCCTACCCCATCCTCCAATGCACATACACACACCTGCATGCCTATGTGCTTTGGAAAAAGCACCAGAAAGCTTGGGCTGCGGACAGTTTCTTCTAGTTCTGATTGTAGTAGTAGACATTACTGATTCTGACTGTTGGAGTTTCCTGATCCTCTGCATCTGTTGGTGGGTCTGCCTGTTTGGGTACTGTCTAATCCATTTCAGCTAAAATTAGCTGGGTTAGTAAAGACCGTGATCTAAGCTGCCTAAAGTAGCTCAGATAATTCTGATTGAAATCTATGAGTGAAGGATTGTCTGAGTTGCCTTGTCATCATACTTGAGGGTACAGTTCATGTTACACCTAATCCAATTTAAGGGTGGGCTGCTGCCAAAAAGAAGTGGGAACATAAGCAGGAAGAGTGTTGGGCCAACACTTTCTGGACTATTGTCTGTTTTGACAAAGCCTGTGTAAAGCTCTGTCCTAGCTTCTGGCAGAAATGGTTTGGGATTGTATGGAGAAACTGGAGGTAGGAGGGCAAAGGGAGCAATAACTTTCCACTTGTAGTGTTTGTTTCTGAATGAGGGTGTCCACAGTGTTAGAAAGATGTAATTCTTTTCAGGTTGTGGGTTGGGGTTTGTTTCTGGGTGTTTTGTTTTGTTTGGTGGTTTTTTTTTTTTTTTTTTTCCCCCTGTGCTGAATTTCTGGTGTTATTGCTTGCACTTTTTTTTTAATTTTGTTTTGGTTGATCTGAACTACATAATGTGAATTCTTACAAATATTTCCAGTGTCTCAAGTGAAGCATGTGATTTACAAGCAATTTCCCTTGAATGGACTTTATAATAATAAAATTATCTTTACTTGCTGTTCCATTTCAGTGAGAATGGCAGCTCACGGCAACAAAACTAGCTAAACTTGGGAATTCAGGAGTATCTTCTAGAACAATTGAGAACTTATACTTCTGCATATTTATTTAGTCCAAGGTCTAGTAGTTTCTGACTTCAGTCACACTGTCTCTCACAAGTTGTTCAAATCGCATCATTGCTAACCTTCACCCAACTGTTATCTTACTGCCACTGTAACTTCTCTTTGGTTAGGCTTAGGATGGGTGTGCCAAAGTAAGGAAGAAGCCATCAGCTGCCAGGCTGCACTGATGCATGTTGCGTTTAGTCAACCACTGCCCTAGAAAAACGTGTTGAAGTAGCGGTAGTTGTAGGACAGACTTTCTGTCAAAGCTCTGAAATGAGGACAGATCAGGTGGAAAAATGCAAACTAGAGACCTGATCATTTTCCAGAGCTGATTTAGTTGGTGTTGAAAAAAAAACCCCACCTGTTCTTCTAAAGTTGCAGATTTTTTTCATGTATCTGATTTTAAACTAACCTTTGCTGCTTACCTTCACCACCCCACCCCCCTCAGTGTGTTTAGTTGTATAAAGAAGGGCTAAGCAGTCTGTTACACATTGTTCTTCACCTCTGGCTCAGGCAAGTGCTGAGCTGCAAATTCTTGGCTTCTGGGAATTTAATCAGAGGAACTATCCCTGTGCTTGCCCTGTTTTTACACTCCTTCCCAGGTGTCTGTTGTTGGAGAAGGGTCAGGTACATCTTTGGTGATTTAAGTATTCCCTTTCAAACAAAGAAAACACCTTCCCATTTATTTCTCAGTCCCATCTTAAGTTTTGTATGGAGTTATTTTCCTATCCTAAAGTGCTCAGGAGCACCACAAGAGTTCAGGAAAGATGATGTTCCTTGTCTTCTCTGCACACTTCCAGCTCTGGGAAACAGCTGAGAGGTTGCTCCCAGGGCTATCCTACTAATTTGCGGTTTCCTCCCAGGGAACAAGAGAACTGGACGCTCCTTTTGCTCTCCTTCTTTGTGAAGATAAGGGAAAGATAAGAGGGTGGGTATTAAAGCTTCAGCCTCTGTTAATAGTTCATGGAAAAGGTCCACAACTGAGCAGACTCTCCTTAAGACCACTGAGGGTCTTGAGCATGCTTGAGAATTATCCTATGGATAGGAACTGCAGAAATCTGTATTGGTTTTGAGCTAATTTTATTTCTTTTCTCAATATAGTGGGAGACAGTGGCACTGTAAAGAGTATCTCCTCTCAGTTCTGGGCAATAAAAATGCTTTGTTTTATTATGACCTGATTTAGTTTGATTTGGAACCTAGTTGCAACATGGTTGCACATTATATGGTTCAGTTCAGTGGTGCAGAAGGAACTTGTTCCAAATGTACTAAGGACTGACTAAAGCCCGATGCCCTACAATTTACTGATAATGTGCTTTGGCCATGCCTGTGTTGGGAAAAACTAATTAATTAATAATCTTTCTCAACATAGTTAAAATTGCAAATGGATCCAGGTGTCTTGTAACACATTTTAATATCTATAGTAAACATAGCTACTTATAAGCTAGCAGCTAAATTTAAAGGATGTAACATTGTATTTAAGTGCTTATATACTTAATGTTACTGTAATTATAGATGAACTCTGGAAGGCTTTTCTATATGGAATTCTAAATAAAGTCATAAAGAGTTAGCATAGTTGTTTGGCATCCTAAATCTCTTAGCCTTTCTCAACTTGGTTTGCTGGGAGAGAGGGGAAGGCCGGGTAGAGTTTCTTTGTGTTTTGGTGTCTCTAGTCAGGTTTGCAGTGTTGTGGGCACCTCTAAAGATCCTAGCAGAAAATTTTAAGTTGTTGCTTCTGTTATAATATTGATAAATACAAGAAAAAATACCATCTGAAAAGGTAGACCATCAGTTATATCTTTTCATTACCCTATCTAGTGTTAACATAAGCAACATAAGACTTAACAGAAGGACTGTTGTGGAAAATCTAATTCAAGAAGTTCGTTTTAATTATATAAAAAGCTCTCTAAAGTTGTGAGAGCATCCATAATTGTCTGTGTGCACTTGGAGAAGACACAGTAGTTCTTTAAGGGATCAATTAGTTAATCTGTCAGTCTTTCAAAAAGCAAAATTGACTGCAGGCACAGTGGTATTTTTTCATTAGTTATTAAGTAGTGATTTCATATTGTGTGGTTTAGAGCTAGAAATGCTATGTTTACTAATGAGGAAGGGAATGTTATGTCATTTGTCCTGTATTTATTTCACAAATAGATCTATGAATTGTATAATACAGACACTTTTAAGAAATTTATACTCAGAATTGCAGAGAAGTTGAGGACTCTATATTTCTAATGTAACTTTCTTGAGGTTTATATCAACTTAGTACTTCAATTTTTTCTGAGTCTGTGGCAGTTGTATTAACTGTATTTGGTGCATTAGGATATCTGCTTGTATCTACAAGTTATCACCAAAGGCAGCATCTGTTGCTAAGATTTTTAAAAACATGGAAGATTGTTAATTTCTTTACTTTTCAGTGACAGGGAGTAGATTGACACACTCAACAACTTTAGAATGTGTTGTCAACTATGGTCATTTCCCAAGTATGCTTAATATTTGAGAAGGTTAGTTAAGCCATGGTGTCATTCAAGTAGTGATTATTGGTTTTGGTTGTGTGAAATAATATTAGGAGAATGATGAAGATAAAAGCATGTGGGATACAGCTATCTACTAACCATATGTATCTGAAACTCCTCATTTTATTGTTTGTATTCTCTACTTTGCCTAATAGTAATTTGTTGAGGCAGTCTTTATAGAGAGAGAGGGGAAATGGAGAAACAGATTGCTTAAGCACTTGTCCTTTGGTTTTGCTGTAATCAGTGTACTTGGTAGCAATAGAGAAAGTATCCATCGGAGGCATGAAACCAACATAGAAATGTGGTGCTGTTGTTTAATCGGTAAATAGGACAGTTTTGTTTTCTTAAAAGCTGAAAAAACCACCCCCATCAGTGCATCCTAAAACTGTTTAGACATGTTGACTAATTACATATGGTTGTGTGGAAGTGTACTCTGGTCCACCAGTAATTTATGGATTGCTCTTTAAGAACCATCGTGTTAGCAAATAAGTATAATTCATAGTGTGGTCAGCTTCTGAAAATTTGTTTTGAAACCATTTTTTTGGTGCTAATCAACTCCTGATATTTAGCTGTGAAACACTATCTGGTATTACTGATGTACAGCTTTGATTTTTTTTTTTTTTTCCTTCAGTAGGTTAATATGAAGTTAATTTTCAGGTGTGTTTTCCTTCATGTGCATTTGTAATACTGAGTCATTTATTTCAACAAATATTTGAGATTGCAACATCAAATGTGCAATTAACACTTAACAGTTAAAAAAAACAGTGAAAAACCTAATTGTGACCCAGTAAATTGTCATCTGCTTAGCTTTTTTTTTTGATAAAGATTTAATTTCTGAAGATATTATATTTGTGAATGATGAAGAACTGGGAATAGCAGATATTCCTAATGTAAAAGAGGACTGTTTAATTTGCAAGAAAGCTACTTCTGGGCTTTTCTCAGGGACCTGAAGATTTGAGGCATTGCATTTAGTGAGTGTGTGAAAAATGCACAACTGGTGTTAGAAGACACTGCTGGGGCAGCCCTTAAACAAAAGGAGTTATGGGCTCTAAATGAGGAATATGTTCTTTTATCAATTAGTTCTGCTCCTGTGACAGCTCCAGTTTGTCTGTCTTGTTGAAATAAGAACTGGGAGGCATGTGGGGTTTTTTTGTGTTAGGTGTGTTTGGTTTGGTTGTTTGTGGTTGGGTTTTTTTCGTGTGTGTCCCCTTTTGGAATTTTTGTCCTCAGTTTCGTGTCTGAACAGACATTTGTGTATGACTGCAGTCCTATAGATAGGAAAGTGCAAAGAGAAATACTTTGTACTGGGAAAAACTGTGGAACACTGGAATAAAAACATTGTGTGGGTTTTTTTTCAATTAGAATCTTTATCATGTGTATACTTTATCAGACTTTTTAATGTGCCCAAGTGTTTAGAAAGTTTCTCACCAGGTGAACAAAATAAGAGGTATTGAAAAGATCATTTACTCGAGTAATATCTTATTTCCTGTGATGTTGACTAGATTTGTGTTTGAATAAGAACATTTCTTTTGTGGCAGCACAGGTGCTTCTTGATTCTGCAGTGAAGGCAGTATTCTGTGCTTGATACTAGCTAGTTGCTGTGGCAACAATTATGATGTCATGAATTCAGTACAGTGACTTCACTGCAGTGTATTTTATCTTTATTCTCAGGTTTCTTCAGATCTTGCTAGGAAACCAAAAAGCATCCATGTGTGATACTGTGGCTTGTTTATTATGTGATAATAATGACTAATATAATCCAGCTCGCTCTCTCTAAGTAAACCTAATTGCTGCTTACCTTTAAATTCTCCCCCAGAGTCTGAAAAACAGAGACCTTGTGTTTTCATTTATCTGGACCTATTTCAGCTATACTAGCACAAAAAGTTTGCTGATAAGAATTAAGAGGAAAATACCTTTTTCTTTTTTCATCATTCAGATATGATTCTTTTCAGTAGAGATAAGTGTGTACTTTTAAAGCTTAAAATGTGGGAGTAGCAAGCATCCTGTTATGTCTTTTCTCCCAGAAAAATTAGTTCAATTCTGGCTTGCCTTTCTAAGTCCTTTTCCCAAAGCAGGTAAAATGTCCCTTTTCAAGGGTTTGTTGACCCATGAATTGTACTAGGAAGCTTCCTGCCCATCAGCCTTTGGAAATGGTCAGTTGTTTCATGCTCTCTGAGCACTTCCATTAATCGCTGGGTTGTGCACCTCCATTTCACAGGTAGCAGAGCTGACCGTTCAGTGCATACTCTAACCCTGTCTGTCATTGCCTTCTTATAGTTAAAGAGAAGTATTTAGCATTTTTCTTATATTTTTGAAGTGACACGACTTCCAAAGTTAGCCCTGGTAAATATGCCAATAAAAACATTGAGTTTAACTAGCCTGCATTTCTCCTGTTGATATAACTGTGTGTCTGTTTAGAGCTGGCTTATTGGTTTAACTCAAAGGTTGCCTAAGAGTTCTGGGCCATATGACTTTACATTATCAGTGCACAAAGTGTGCTAAAGTGGTATGCCACTCTTTTTTGTTGTAGTTGTCTTTGTGGGGTTTTTTGTTTGGTTTGTGTCTTTTTTGGTTTTGTCTCTGGCAAATAAGAGGTTCTTCAGCTTTGGCTTAGTTTGACAAAGGTAGATTCTATGTATGGGTAGTACCTAAATATGTTGTGTGCTGAAAGCCTTTCTAATAGCATGAGAAAATGTAGGATGTGCTGATTTCTTCTTGTGGCTTACTGCTGCAGTGATCATTTGAATTAAATTGTATTGAGCATATATCCATTTAGATGAGGTTAGAATTAAATGACCTCCTCACATCTTTCTTCCTCTGAAGAAAGATGGAGACTTGAAAAGCACCCACTAGCAAGCGGGAGGATGTCATGGACAGCATGTAAAGAAGATGAAAAACATAACAGGAGAATCAAAGTTGCAGTTGTCTTTCTGCAGAAAAGCAAAAATATCCTATGTAGCCTGTCATTTATCATAAGCATATCGTGAAAGTTGAATTCTGACATGCTGCAACTAAAGTTAAGAATGTGATAGATGTCTTTGTTAATGAGCCACTAACAGGGAGCAAACTGCAAAATATTGTTCCAGGTACTGTTCCCATTACCAAAGTGCAGAGGTCCTGTGCTTGAAGATTTAATGGTTTATGTTGGTAAGAGCTGTGCTTAGAATTAGTCCCATTTTTCTTCAATCAGCATAAATGTGCTATTGATGGGGTAGCTAGTGTTAACTTCTCTAAATGCTTTTTCAGAACTGTAAACATTTTTATATTACTGTAATGTCTGCGCATGTGGAGGGTTTTACCAGTGTAAGAGTACTGGTATGATTTGATTGCTAAAAGCTTTTGGTCTTTAGATGAGGCTTGTGATCATCAGAACAGCCTTTTTAATGTAGGTGGTTTTATTATTTTTTTTATTCAGTTTGTTTCCAAATTATTATTTTTAAACTCACAGATTTTCAAGATGTGGTTGGACAGGTAGAATTTCATCTAGGTGGTCTTTCCCACAAAAGGTTGGACCAGGTGATCTTCCAAGGTCCCTTCCAGCATGGGCTAGTCCAGGATTCTAGGATTAAGCTGTTGGAAGAAATAACAGCATTCTTAATTGCAAACAGACCTAACTGCATGAAAAATTAACTCAAAACTCCTAACTCTTTTAGTCACATGAAGATTAGATCATTTGGTTCCCAGCAGCGTTTGTATGAATGAGTGTTGCATTTAGAAATAGTATTCTGGCACTTAGTACCAGACTGAATATATATGAAATTTAAAGCTCTGGACTGCAGGTGTCTTGGCAATGTGAGTTCATCTGATGAAGGGAAAGGGGGTGTAGCAATTCTTTGGATTGCTTAGGAAAAGTGATCACCCCTACAAAAGTTAAGTGTGTGAAAATGGAAGGAAGTTTTATTATGTGAGTCCCTTGTTCTGTTATGAATGGATGGGTATATGGCCTATCTGCACTAGATCACGAAGTAATTTGCTGCACTTTCTTCAAACTTAGCATTTAAGAGAATGGGATGGTGGTGTGGGGGGACACACAATAGCAAAAAAACCTACCCCCCAGAACCATTTTCTATTAGAATTATTAAAGGAAGCACTCTAAACTTTCAGAACTCTTTTATTCAACTCCAGATTGTTCTATGAGAACCACTTGTGTTCATGCCCACTGAGTCATGGAAACTAAATAAGCTAATTGGGATTGCCTGAGTTAGTGCTATTGCTTCTCCTTAAAAATACAAGCATAAGAACAAGGTAGTGCATTGGTGTCTAGTTCACATTACAGTGAACTGCTTTGTTTATACAACTTTGTTACTTTGTTTATACAGTGAGACTATAACCTGATCTACAAGTTATTACCAATACTGGTGGTGCATGACAGGGTAGCAGTATTGGTGGAAGTATGGCAAAATAATCAGCTTGCATTTTGGGATACAGTGGCAGACAGTGGTTTGAGATTGCGTTTCTTCAGGAGCTAGGTCTAAAGGTGGTGTTTTGGTACTGTTGTTTTGGCTGCAGTTTTGAAGACTTTCTGTAGGACAGCAGCTTCAACATGATTTCTGTGAAAAGAGTGAAAATACTTGGATGGGTTGCTTTGCAGTGCCTACTTCACAGCCCAGAACCAAATTTGGTTCGGAATTGGGGGGTGTGAAAGAAGAGTTAACAGTGGATGCTTGAAGGGCTGCTTGCTACTGTAGAGAAGTTAGGGGGGGTGGAAATGCCAGTGAGGTCTTTCAGGGACAGTACCCAATGAAAAGCTGAGCTTTTACAATTGGCCCTGCTCAGGGGTCCCTTCTGACCTATTAACCTATCAATGGGTTCATCTGTCATGATTCTGAATATCAGGTGACCTATCCCACCAGTCTTCTGCTTCTTTCAGTCTGCCGGGGAAAGCTGTGAACAGCATCACAGGTAGAGACACACCTTTTTACATGTGCCCTGTCCTCTAACAAAAACTGTCTTTAGAGGGCAAGGTTTTATTGTTTTCATAAACTGCTACATCTCTTAAAAAGATCTCTATAGAAAATTCTATATATGACCTTTTAAAGCAGTGAGGATTTGAAATTTCATGTTTTGAAAGTATCCAGGAGAATCTTCATCAGTATGGGGGGGGACTGACCTTAACAAGCATATATTAAAGTTGCTATAGACAAGCTTTGGAAAAAAATGTATTAAGTGGGAGCCATGCGAAAACCTCCGTGACAAATTTGTAAATAAAGATGGGTGACTGCTCCCTACACCTGGGTCCATGATGGGGAGTACTGTGGGATGCTGGGGTGACATGGTTATCTTGGCCTCAGCAGGCTGCCCAGCTCCCTTCTTCTGCATCTCTGATTCAGATTACCCATCAGTCCTTGTGCTTTGCTATGATCAAACGATAGAGCCCTCACAGAAAAATGTGCTACTCAAAGCTCTGTGTGGCTCCTCTAGCCAACTTCATCTATACAATGGGAAATAGGAAGGCCTTCTTTATCTGATTAAAGAGCTGACTTTGGCATGAAATCTCCTTTTTAATATCAACTTGCTGGAAGTGCTATGACAATAAAAATGCCCTCCCCCTGCCCCCTCCCCACTGGAAAGCAAAAAAAAAATGGACACTTCCTCATTTAATGTATTACTACCAGAGCATTCTCTGACATCCTTTGAGTTTATCAGATGTGATATCCCAGTTGTACTTAAGCACATAACTTTTCAACTTGCTATTAATTGCCAGCATCTGTTCTATGTCAGGTTTTTTTCATGGTGACCTCAACTGCTGTTTCTTTTTACTTGCTATATTTGCATTAAATTACTTGATAATAAAATGAATCATGTTTCATCATTAATAACAGATATTGAATAATTAGTTTGGGAAGGCCTCCTTTAATAGTGAGAGATTACCTTGCACACAGAAATCTACAAATACAGTATTGTTTTCTTTAAGAAATTGGCATAGTTTTTCAGTAGTTCTCCGATAAAGAATTTCCCAGTCCTCCTTTTGGCACTATATTGTGATTTTGCTGAAACAGAAACCTACCATTAGCAACTGTAGAACTGTGTTATCATGTATATTATTTAGTCTCAAAGCACAGTGGAAGGTACTGTACTTAAGGCACAAACTTGAAGAAACTATCCTAATATCCCACTTGAATAGAAGGTTTGCTATAGCCCTCTTGGAATTAAGACTGCTATGTAATGTTGTTAGGAAAAACACCTTTCTGAGTCCTGAATTTCTCTCTAAAAACAAATGTAAATTTTGGGAAATAACTTTTGCATTAACACACGAATGATATTTTAAAAGTAAAATATATACATGGTTAACAAGAAAGTCTGATAAAGTTCTCTATAAATTAAATAAAAGCAGGTGAATTGTGACATTTGTTTTCCTCCTAAGAGTGTTATGAATGTATCCTTAACTAATTTGAACTACTGAGTCTCCTACTACAGTCGGTGTAGATGACAACTCAGGTAGTCCACTCTGACTTTCGTTCAAGATAGTAGCCACAAAACTCCTTGTGTATCCAGATTGCCATACATAACAAGCATGCCTTAATGAGCTTTCAAATATTAGTCTATATTCTGTATTACTGTAAGTGAAAACTACTGGTGATAGCTTTGCATAAGATGGCCTCATTTAATGATGTCAGGTGATCCAGTTTTTTAAAACACTGCATTTGCAGCAAAGTGTGGGCTGCCTCTGTAGTAAATGGAGAGAAGGAAAGGTTAATTGCAGTAACATAACAGCTTTTATTATTAATCTGGTTGGGTTCTGGTTTTGCTTTCTCTATATAATTCTGGGTTTGGAAGACTTGAGAGGAGCTATTTTTACACTCTTTACTTTTTGATGTCTTGCTTAAGATTCTCTGCTTGCTTATCAAACACATACATGCTTACTTCTATTGCAGTGCTGTCTGTGATGGAGAAAAGATTTAGGGAAAAGGGAGAGGAAGCACAAAGTCAGAGAAATAAACCATGAAAAAGTGTTTGGAGAAAGATATACCAGGAAAAAATTCTGTAGGAAAAGAATACTCAGCATATTCTTTATTCTTCATAAATAGTACATCAGATGGGTGAACTTCACTTCTATGTCTACGATGTAGTAAATACAGAGAGATGCTTGCCTGGTTGTAATAGCAAGGTATTGTTGAAGTAAAGGCTTCAGAGAAAAGTCACAGACTGTGAAGAAGAAATCGTACTTAGGATCAGTGGCCTTACTGTTTTGTGATTCAGTTATCTAATAATGCATGTAACTAAAAATGAGGACTTTGGTTAAGTGCATTGTTTAAATAATGCAACCTCAAGATGTTAGGCAGAAACTTGCATTTCATCTGGCTCTCCAAATTTGTGGTGTTTACATGGGCTTGCATCTGCTTCTCAGATAGCGTTGAGTAGAAAAAATGGTGATGACTACAATAAATAGGGTCTTTCATATGTAGGCAGCATCAGTTAATTATAGGGTGGGAATAATATATGTGGCAGGTTGGTATCCAGTCAGACCGGAGAAATTTATCCTTGATACTTTCTCTTTAAAACAGTTGTCCACAGCCCTTATGGCAGAGATAAATAGCATTTATTGTGCTTTGAGGGGATTGCAAGGTTCCAAATGTATTTTCTAGGGGTGATTTCAGTTCTGAGAGTGTGTAGAGCACTGTGCGTGTACCGCGTCTTTTTTTTTTTTCAAGATACAGGAATTCCCTTTACCATCATGTTTTACTAAATGCTCATGCATTGCAATAGCTTTATTCTTTGACCCAGAATAAAATTAAAATATAGACAACTACAACTCAACTGGTTGAGTTTGATTTGTGGGTTTGTATTTTAATTTGTGCAGCGTCTACAACAGGGAGAAGACATAGACTTTGTAGGAAGAACATGGATGTCTGATATTTTCTGTTCAGGATCTTTGCTTGAAAAGCTGTATTGGATTTGCTTTCTTTTTATATTTAAAGATGATATCCTGAACACTTGACTGTTTAAATACTAGTATGATGTGCCACTGCAGAGGCGTTCTCCTTTCATATTGCTTCCATTCAATAAGATGCGCATTTTTTCTATATAAATGAACTCATATTCAGTAGTGCAATTGATGAATTCTCCTCTTTTCTTCCTGCTGTAACACTGGCAAGCAGTTCAGTTCATCCAGGTGTCACTGCTTTTTAGTTGTGTGATCAGAATTTTCTAATGAGGGGAGGAAACTCTAAGAACTGGTTTGAAATCACTTTTCAAGTTCCAGAAAGAAAAAAGAAAGCAAAACCATCTTAAAATTAACAGCTGGAGTATTTTATTCTTTATGGCCTTTTAGGAGGAAAAGAATAGAGATGGTTTTTTTTTTCCCTTTGCTTGTATGACTGAAACCTTACACAGCTTTCCTCCCATTTTTCTCTCATGTTCACCCCTCATCTTTATCACAGAAATGTAATTCCTCTTTTGATGACTTTCCTCTGAGGTTGTCCTCTGATGCAAACTTAGTTTGGTTGATACAATCTCAGGTGAGCAGGGCAGAGGGAGGAGATCACAGCTCCCTCAGGAGCTCCCTACCACACGGCAGGGGAGGAAGGGGCCACCCC
>JANHGN010025715.1:61311-85636 GCA_024605025.1 Megaceryle maxima | reverse complement strand
TATTAAAAAAAAAAAAAAAAAAAAAAAAAAAAAATGTGGTGTTATCAAGATGTAGAAAAGCAATACATAGTTTTTATAGCACCATTTAACTGAAGCTTTTGGATTACATTGAAGCCACAGGTCTCAAGGCTATCATTTTCACTAGCATCCTTTGGCTATTTGGGATAAGGTTGTGGTTCCTTGGTTTTCTACCTTATCAGATTTGGAAGCTTATGTAAATGCCTCAACAGAGTTTGAGACTACTTGACAAGTTGTATTCTATGTGGACCAAACTTCACCTTATTTGGGGTACAGAAGTGCTACCTAATCCTGTATTTGTGTAAGCGGTAGTGTATCTCTGTCAGTCAAACAATAGCTTCTCTCTTTACAACAGCAGCAGCTGCTGTGAGAGAAGCATGGGGAGGCCAAAAAAAAAGAAAAAGAGGGCTTACAGCTCACAAAGCTGGAGGTGGGTGGCACTTTTGGCTTAGAGAGAACCTATATGGTAGCTGCTCTGTGTACTACTTCCTTAGTGTCAGTAGTAAGCCTATCTCTGTTTAAGACTCTGTGTTTAAGACAAGCTCAGCTGCCTAGGCAGCATTTTCCTCTGAGACATTATGATCTTATGGAAAAAGTTGCAAAGATGGGAATAAGCATTGGCCACTTTTTTTTTTTGGACGCACTTTTTATATTGACTTCTGAACTGTCAAATCTTGGGAGAAGAAATAACTAAACTGGCTTAAAATCTATGCAGAACCTCATGATCTTTCAGGACTTGTAATTAATAAAGTGCCAGAAAATGGAAGCTGGTAGAGCAAGTGCAAGTGTGCTTCTGTTCAACTGCAAAAAAGGGCAGATCGTATCCCCCAAATCTGCCTCCATGGAAAGTGCTGTTTTATAAAAGTATAGTGAGAGTGAAAAGACAGCAAAGATGTGCATATATGCCACTGATCAGGTAAACTCAGTTTGACAAAGGCGTGCATGTAAATATGGAGGTGTACTAAAGCTAAGCAGTGATACAATTTGCCATGTTACAGGGTCTTGCACCAAGCATGCTGATGATTTTGTATTTTGGAATTTAAAGATGATGTAATTTTTTAAAAATTTATCTTCTCTTCTCTTGATAATATTTTTTAAGAATGATGCCCTTAGTTCTGCGTTGACTTTTTTTTGTTAAACTGATGTTACGTGTGGGTTGCCACTGAAGGAGAATTGCACGTTTCTGTGCTTGTCCAGTGTTCTTTTTATTTGTACTGCCGCCTGCCCACCACCAAGCTTCTGCTGGTTGATTCTTGCTGCCACTTGCTAGGCAAGTGCAGTGGTAAGGTCAAACGTACAAACATCAGGAGAGGATGGAAAGTCAAGACCATTGTGTAATAAACCTTATTTACTTTAGTTTACAACAGTGCCGTTTCTTGTCTGCTTGAGGTTCTCTCTAAAGAAGCAATCTGATACTAGTAAAATATCTTTGGAATGAAGAAATGTTTTGCCTGGTTGCTTCCAGTTCTGGTTTGATTTTGTAGTTTTGCTTTTTCTACTGACATTAGTAGGAAGCCTAGAGTTCATGCTTGCGCATCTTTTTGGTGCTGAAGAAAAAGGATATCGGAACAGTAAGAAGAGAATAAAAATGTGGAGGGATTATTATGGTGATTATTATGTTCAGTAGGGTTTTTTTATTTAACTTCTTACTGTGGGTCTAGTATAACCCTGAAATCTGATGTATCTTAAAGTAAAATAAAAAACCCAAGCAATTACCTGGTTTTGGTAGAATGGCAATATTTCTGGAGACATTCTCAGAAGTATTCCCTGTGGACATGCACAATTAAGGCAAGTAAGTAGTTTAAGATAGAATATGTAATCTACATAGCGACTCAAAAATAGAAAGCCTCTAAGTAGACAGGTGATTGCTGTGCACATCACTGGAGAAGGAAGACTGTATGAAAGCTATTTATACAATATACATATTCTCTGTCTGAAAGCTAAGTGAGCATATGCCTGGAAGCTGCACTAACAAAATAAATGTCTGAGATTTCTTTTTAACTTTAAAATAATACAACTGCTGCTTCCCATTAGTGTCTTGATGAATGATTTCTTCTCTTTTGTGGTCTGTATGCTCGATTAATGCAGTATATTTTATTTGGGTTACTTTAACTGTTTCTCGATCACAGTTTCAGGTGTAGTGTGTCTATACTCTGTTGCCCCAAACATTGTGATATCTGCACTTTAGAAGTGTCTTTTCTTCAGAAGCTATGCTTGACACCTTGTTCTCCAGTGTACATGTGATAAAATGATGAAGGACCAGTCTAATGAAGGAGTGGTTTGACTCTTCTGTCAGTCAATACCATCATGATAGCTATTGGTTGCCTAGTAATTGGCATTTTCTGTTCATATACTTGAAATGTTCTTCTGTTTTTAATCCTTCTCTTGGCTGAGAATGGGCAGAAGCTGGTTGTTGGGACTGTTAGACCCAAGCCAGAAGAAAGCTTTTCTACAAATTGAATTTCTTATTGCAGGAAAGAATTAATTTTTAACTTTGCTCCTTAAGTAGTGAAGTATCTTTGTTTCCAGTTCCCTGATTAACTTTCTCATCTTTTGGTTGATTTTGACTAATTTGACAGACAGGAAGATGCAGAAAAATTTCTAAATGCAAGTTCCATAAAACTGAGCCAGGGGAGGAGAGGGATCATAGGAGTGTTCTGAGAAGATGACAGTAAGATGATCTTATGTTACAGGCATTGAAGAGTTAACATAAATCCATACTTAAAAATGTCCCAAACATAAGAAAAGCTTTCATCAAACAATGTATGAAAACTTAGCAGACAAGACAATGAACACAGAACGGCATGGTAAAAAAGGCAGAATAAAAGTAATTTTAACTTGTGTATGATTTTGTGGGGTGGATTTTTTTTTTTGATTGATTTTGTTTTGATGTGTGGTGTTTTGTTTTAAATACATGAGAATTCTCAGAAACAGTCAGAATTCTCTGTAGTTGTTAATGTATTTGCTTTGCCAGCTGTAGGAGCTTAAATATCGTCTTGCATCACCAGATACTTGTGACCACAGTTCTTTCCAGGTACGTGGGAGATTTTTGGGTGGCAAAGTTAAACTTTCTCTGGCAAAGAGAGAAGTATGGGGATGAAGAAGTTCCAAAAGAAGGCAAACAGGATCTTTGGATTCAACTTCTCTATTCTTTCTTGAAGTTCTGTTAGTAATTGTTTCAAATATTTTACATTTCCATAATTAGTACATCAGAAGTATTCCAGTGCTGTTTTATATGGCTAATGCTGTCAGTATTTGGTGTTTTATAAATTTAATACTCAGAAGACACTCTTGAGTTTTTATCTTCAGTTCCTTAAATTGTTCTGTAAGCTCTTTGCTTCCTTTTTTTTTTTTTTTTTGTTTCTACGCAATATCTATAATCTGAAATACATTCAGTCTAGCATGTAAAGCTGACATAATAAATACAGGCTCTGTAAATTTCTCTAGTGGAATTCCCCCAAATTTTAACACAGCTCTTAATCATAGAAAACAAGCCTGTGATAAAGAAGCATTTCTGCCAATTTTATTTCATGGTGTTTCCCAGGTTACCTTACAGGTAGCGTAATAGGTTATAAATATGCTGCCAATGTGAGACAAGAACTGCTTTATGAAGCATAATGACAGCTAAACTTTGCTACGTCAACGGCTATGCTGGCAACTGTTAGAGGCTTATTTGCTTGTCAGTTTATAAGCATGTGTCTTTGTATAATTTGCATAGTCTAATTGTGCTTTTGGACTTTAAAGTAAAATTAGCCCTGTGCAGGCTCATTAAAATACATGTCCTTAAAACAGGATGTACTTTATAATCCTATTTGAAAAAGGAGGAAAAGTAAAGTTACGGAATACATTCAAAATTTTTTTTGGCCACCTTTTAAGATGAAGAAAAGGTCTGTTCTCATAATAGTCAAGTAATGAAAAGAGCATGATCAAGTAGGAAAGTTACATTATGGCTTTAGAGTTACTTTCTGCACTCTGGAAGTAGTGTGCTCTAGGTAGATGCTTATGTTGTCAGAATGCATAAATCACAAAGGAGGCGGGTTAATTGTCAGTAAGGGACAGCTTAAGATCCTTATGCATTAAAAATCTTTTATTGAATTAACTTAAATTATTAATAATTTATTGTACGATCGACACGTAAACCCATGTTTTGCCATCTCATGTTTTATTGTAAATACTAGAGGCAAACATTTTCAGAATATAGATCATAGGTAAAAAATCCACAAAGGAATAGAAAAAGGATGTGTAAGTAGTCGGTGCACAGCACTGAGGGGAGGAGGTGGTCTAGCGGACAAAAAGATGCTTGAGAGAAGTGCAGTCTGCAGTTATGAGTTATTTCATATGAATATTGCCTATGGCATGGATACTTAAAGAGGGCGAAAAGCCGAATATATTAGGCGCGCCGATATGAACCGCAGCTTGCGAGCTGTCAGAGCAGCCCAAGCCGTTCCATGAGGAGGGCACCGAACTTGGGAGCCGACCTCGGATGTACCCGAGTGTTTTGTCTGTAGATAACCGAGTTGGAGCCGCTTCGTCTTTTGAAGAATCGCGGTGTGTCGATTCTTATCGTGATTGATGACGGTGAATTTCTCGGGAGAGTTGCGATTTTTGGGGCGTTTCCCGAGAGCGATGTCGTGTCGCGCCCGAGAGCCGCGGCCGGTGCCCGCCTGCGAGCTGTCCCCGCAGGTGGCGCTGCCGGGGCCGGTGCTCCCGCGCCTCTCGTTGTCCGAGCGGGAACCGCGCTGCTGGGAATGCTGCTGGGGCTGCATGGCAAATGTATGCCTTTCAGGTGACTACTGGAAACCAGATGGTTTTGATCAGATTTTGATAAATGTATTGGGATCCACTGAGAATAAGATTTAACATGAAAATAAATAAAAAAGCACCCAGGGGAGTAATTCTATTTTATTTATATTCCTTAGCTCAGAGAGATTTATTTTTAAAAAATTTTTGTTCTGTTCCTTTCTTCCAGCTTTCTTAATAAGAGCATTGGACAATTTATCCCCATGATGAAATTATATGAAATGTTTTCTGCCCTTTTTTTTGAATCTAAAACCTTCAGCAATGCATACAGCACAACTGAATTTTCAAAGGAAAACTCTTTGAAGTCCTTTTTTCTGTCTTCTTTCTTTGTGTCTGTCTCCCCCTTTCTCCATCTCTCCCCCCCTCCTCCTCTCTGTCTGTCAAGTTCAAGAGCAGCTCAGATGCCATGAATTAAGTGAAGCACAAAAGGGGAAAAGGAGACCCTTTTGAAGAACAAAGGCCTCCCATTAGGCTGCCGTGTTCTTTCTCTGACCAAAATTGCTCCCTACATGGTTTTTATTGCTGTCCACATGCTTGGCACATAAGGTAAATACAGTAGGACCCTCGTTACCTCACACTCTCTCTTCCTCTTCTCTCTTCAATAAATGTTTTGTCTCTTTGATGTCCCTAGTAATTCTTATACTGATTGTTCCCACCCTCATAAAAGCCTCGGGGGTAGTCATGGTGGTGGATAGCATTAGATACTGTGTAAATGCTTCCAGAAAAGAAGACAAACTGCAGCCAAAGAATTTTTCAGGTGGAAGAGAATGGGAAGGAAATACAGATGTTTTCTTCGCTACATGTTGCCTCTGTTGCCCCAGCTATACTTACTTCTCTCAGGGATGTTCATAATTTCTTCCTGTTTGTTTCAAAAACTAACAAGGAAATAGAGCTAGATCAGAGTTGTGAGGAAATGGCATGCCACGAGACTTTTAACCCTACAGAAATTTTCTCTTATGCCTACTTGATGATAATTTGTCTTTGTTTTGGACAGCTGTCTGTTCCAGAGTTCTGTTGAAAAGTACCAGCTAAGGTTCAGACTAGACAGATTTAAAATGTGACCTTTGTATTGTGCACTTTTTGATAAGAAATTAGGCTCTTCTTACTGGAGAGAAGTTTAAAAATAACACTGTAATGTATGCGTGCATATAAAAAACTGCAAACAGTTTAAACACTATTTTAAACCTAAAATTGCAACCAAATTTGTTAGTACTTTATTAGCAAATTTTGCCATTAAAAAGACATGTTTTGGGGAGTTGATTTTTATGGCAGAGTGTTGAAAGATTAAAAGAATTGATGAGATAACATGGGCATTAATTATGCTATCTGGGAATTGTAAAGCGTATGAGTATTTCTTGGTATTTGGAATTTACATTCTCAGAACTACTTTTATCCAAATAAAATCTTTTCAGGGCTATTTGGTTTGGTATTTGTTTGCTTTCACCTTCTAACTCTGCATTTTCACTGACATGAAGTATGAAATATATATTTATTTTAGCTTGTGTAACAATTAAATATGTAATAATTAACAGAAAAAGCCCTGCTATTTTTATTTTTAGCACTGCTTCTTAATGGTGCCACCTCGCCTCCTGGAGTATCTGCTTTCATGAACATGTATTGTTATGAACGTAGTAAATCCAGAGAAAATGTCAACAAGCCTACTTAAAGAAATAACAATGACTCTTACTTAAAGAAATAACAATGACTCTTACCACTCTATTTTGTAGATTACAAGGCAAAGAAAATCCACTTTGAAATCTGACTTTTCATGGCAAGTTTTTTTTTATTTTCTTTTCTCCATGTTGATCATGTTGCATAAGAATTTTTACAAGAAATGTTATTGATTGCAATCAGTTAAGTTCTTCTTCACTCTGTATGTGAGCGAGGTTTTACACACCCCCTTCCCTGCAAAGGAATTAAACTGACTTCCACATCCACTTGTAATTGGCCCACTTAGAGCTTTCCGCTGTGTGTAGAGGGAGGTGATGCTGGCATATAATGAACTTTCAGTACATAATTGGCTTATTTTGATCCATTATTTTATGCAAGAATGGATTGTCTAAAATGGAATCTGTAACTTTGGGTGTTCTGGTAGAGTACTGTGTAGGTAGCAATAGTACATCCACTTGTGGTAGATGTGGATGCTATGATTAATGGCAGTGGCTATAGCTGCCTCAGTATGGAAGATGATCCTTTGTTCTGTCTTCCCCCTCTGCCTTACCATGCACCATTTGTCATGTAGCCTCTCCTGTTGTCATTTAACCTATGTCCTCTTACTCCATCGTGGAGCTGTACCTGTAGTCATCTTCGCTAGCCTCACAAATCCGCCAAGCCAAATCCTTCCTCCCCATCTGCCTGTGGGGATGATTCTGTTCACTGATCAGAGTCATCTTTGGCTGACAGTGGGAGCAGATCTTACCACTGGTCCTGAGCAGCAAATGCAGGTCTTGACTGTGCCAGGATGGTTGTAGCAGCTGCTGGAAGTAGAACAGTGCCTGAGGAGATGCAGCTGCCACATCCACAGTTTAGCTACAGCAACTGTTGATTAGTGTTAACTACCCGTCACTAGCATAGAGATGCTTTTGTTAGCAATTGTGCTGAGTGCTGATTGTAGTGCACATACCACCACTGAACTAAAAGGCTTCATGTTGAATAGAGTAAAAGGAAAAGTTTCTGAGGCAGGTGGGGCTGTATCATGCAATTTAGTAATATGATTTTAATGCTACTTGGAATGTCTATAAAAATGAATAGGTATTTATATCTGAATACATTTTCCCAACACAATAAACAGCGAGTGGCAGCTTCTGAGTATTCCTTTCAATGCTAATAGGAGAATTATTTTCCCAGGAACACCTTGTAGATTACTTTTGTTTATAATTTGATGGAATTTGAAAACATATAAACCCAATTTTTTTTCCATATTTTCTTTTAAGAGCACCTAATGTATACACAGAAGAGACCACTCTGAATTTTCAGTTGTATGGCTTCACAAAAGACTTAGAGCATGATTTTTTGAGTTTTATTTGGTAATTTCTGTATAAAGACCAGTTACACATATGTAAAGACTTGGTGGCATCTCTTGAAGACTTCTTGAACTAAATAATGAAAGAATATATTAGCAAGGGGCTTAGTTTTAAATACTTAAAACTGTGTTACTTACATAGGAACAGCAAATTTTCAACATTACCTAGTACCTTGAGTTGGAGACAATAGTGGAAAATACTTATTGCTACTCTTGAAATAAGCTGAACATTAAAAACTGATGGTGTCTTCAGAATGATTTTTAGATCACCATCTTGGCGCTTGGAAAAACAGCATTGAGATCTGTGCCATGCCTTCAAAAAACACTGACTTTGGCATGCAGAGATAGGAATCTTTAAATCAGCTGAGATAGACTTACATCTGCTCTTGTGAAGGGTTGTGGGTATGGGACTGGTGGACCTGTCGGTTTCCAGATAAAAATTTAGATGGCTTTGAGTCTTAATACTACACTCCAAGACTGTGGTCCATGAGAGGTCCTGTTCTTCTGCCTTCAGATATGTATTTCTGCCAGCTGTGTTATCATTTGCCTCTGAGCTAGTATGTCCGAGGTGTATCCCAACAGAAAAAAAAAACCCCTCCTATTCAGTTAGAGCGGCAAGGTGATCTTGCTCTCCTCGTGACAACACAATCCCTCAAACTGATTGAGAAACGTAGAGATGGAGGAGGAGAAGGGTCAACTGTTCAAATGGAAGCTGCCATTCCTGAGCCAGTAGTAAAGTCACAGTCTGCTGTCAGCAGGTGGCTGTGCTGTCACCAAATGCCTCTCTAGTCTCCATGCCTTTTTTTTTTTTTTTTGGCTTAAACTGCCATAACTCCTTGAAAGATACTTTTAAAAGAGGGGTTTGGTTTTCATTTTTTTTAAATTTGAGCACAGCTCTTGTGAAGAGTTTCTCTTTGTCACTATATTTTCAAGATCTCAGCATTCTTCTATGTCTGTGATATCCTGAATACTCCTTAGCACAAGTGCCAAGCCATCATATGTAACTGAGCCCTGCATTATTTGCTACTTTGAATATCAGGGTTTTCTATATCTAGATTTTTTTGCCTGCAGTGTGAAAATGGAATTTCTTTCATACTGATGCTCCCAGAATTTTCTCAGGTTTGTCTTCATTTTGAACTCAGTCATTCAGGGAGAGGCTTGTGTATCAGAGCTCTGAAATAAGCTGGTTATTCTAGTTGCTGAGATTCTCACAGGGTCAGTCCAGGATAAGTGGTCCATTACATCATCTGTACCTTCCCAAAGGGCTAATATTTTGTATTAGATTCCTAGTAGAGCTTTGAAGCTGTGTAACTATGCTCATCCTCATCACACAAAATGTAAAAATTGAGTTAAAAAAAATACAATTTTCTGTGGCTCTATTTTTTGTTTTGCAGATGATTCCATGCCCTTTGAACTGTAGCTAACATTCTGAGTTATCTGCCACCAGACTGGTCTCTTTCACTAGTTTGCTTTAGGTTATAATATGGGGATTATTCTTTTCATGTTTAACTTCCTTGTTTCTTGTATTTAGCATTTTTTTTCAGGCAGCAGCATAAACCAGAAACTTCTGCAAAAACGTTGCATTGTATGTTGGATTTTTGAACACCAAGTACAAATTTCAAATTTTATTACCATTCTACTGTGAGCTAAATCAATCTCTTATCAGGCTTGTGAAGAGGGTTTTTTGGTTTTTTTTTTTTTTTTTTTGTTCTGACATGATGTTTTCCTTTCGAAGGGCAAAGGAAAATGTTAATTAGAAATTGGTGTAGCAAAATTCATTCAACCACATCCAGTAGAGTGTGCTCTTGGTGGGTGAATTTTTCAGGCTGTAGTGGTTTAGGAAAGGACTAACTGTTTTTGCCGTAAGTGTGGCCTATCCTGACTAGACATTAGAAAAGAGAAGACAGGACTTCAGAGTCAATTGTCACAATAAGGTTATTTGTTTCTATGTGAAGGGCACACAGTAGCTGTCCATGTGTAAGAACAGTCAACACCTTTTTGACTGTAATCTGCTTTTATTAAGGACAAACCTAATCTGAATTATTTTTTTTTTGTACAGCTGCAAGCACACATCCATTTAACACAGGTTATTGGCACACTATAACTTGTGGTGGTGGTGACCAAGGTGTTTTTTGCATACCATCCACTGGCTTAGAACAAAAGAATCACTGTGGTGGTTTTCTGTTGTGTGGGTGGTTTTTTTGTGTGTGGGTGGTGGTTTGTTTTTTTATGTGCTTCTCCTCTGGAAATTCCTTCATTTCTTCAGGGATATGAAGACAGGCTCATCACCCTAACTGGGCATGGGAGTGCTGGATTCTACTCGTGTCTCTGTTGTGGGTTTTTTGGTGGTGGCTTCTGTTTGATTGTTGTGTGCTTTGTTTGTGTTTGTTTTTATTGTGGTGTTTTTTGGTTGGTTGGGTTTTTTTCCCTCCTGTGTGACCTTGGTCAAGCTGTTTCACTGTAGCATCCCTTTCTTCTTTTCACACCACCCCCACACCCCCTTTTTATTCTTTGAGGTAGACAGTGGCAGCTAGTTTTTCAACTTTTGGACATAATTAATAAAATTAGTCTTTATTATTGTTAATATGGGTCCTTTTGTCTCTAGTCACTTGATTATCTGATCTCAACAGTGTTTGTCTACTTTTTTTCGTGTCTGGGTGGTTTCTAAAAATTACAGCAAAGAACAATCAGCCATCCCAATTCATACTGATGGCATCACACCCAGGAAGCTGTTCTGAAGATTGCATACTTTTGCTTGAAAGTGAAACATATAGTTGACATTTCTGAAAACAAACAAAAACAACAAAAAAAGCCACCCCAACATAATCCACCAAAAAAACATGTCAAACAAAAATAGAAACACCCCCCCGCCCCCGCTATACCAAAAAACTTAACCCACTCTATTTATCTTGGATGTTTATTTTTCCTACCAATTTTCACTGACACAGTCTAGGGTTATTCATTAAAACCTTTTTGGTTTCAGTGCCCTTCCATATGTGTTTTTATTTGTTCTGTACATATGAATGTAGAGATTTTTAAAGACTTATCTTGCATTCAGAACTATTTCTAGCTGATCTTCTCTGTTCTGGGACTGGAATCAAGCCACATGTCTCTGTTTTAGATCATTGTCACTGCAGCTGCAGTATCTGAGAGCCTCATGATCTTTCCTCACAATATCCTGTGAGGCAGGAAGGAATTTTACAGATAATAAACTGAGGCACTAAGGGCAAGTCTATAAAGATATTTAGATATGGTACTTCTTTCTTGTTATGAAATTACCTTGTTAAAGGTACCATCAGGGTCAAATTGGTGCCTAAGTATCTCTTGGGGATTTTCTCATGACTTGCCCATATGTTAGAAATGGGGAAGTTTGAAACCAGGTCTTCTGAGCCCAGTGAGCATTATAGAATTTAGGTTCTTTTTTTTCTTCTTTGTAGATCAGTATTTTAATCCTCTAAGAATATTAATGCTTCTATTAGAATTTCTTGCCTAAAACCAACAATAATAGCAAAGAAAGCCATGAAGCCTATACTCTGATTAGATGTCTTCCTTTTTATGGTTATCATGATGCAATAGTCTCTTCAGATAGGATGGGGCTACTGCCAAGTTCTGAACTCCTCTAAGGTGAATTCCTTCTTCTGCATGTATCTTCCTACCTATACTTCATTTTTGGACTAGGAATCTGTTGTGTTGCTTTTTGGATATGTGTGTAGTGTTAGAATCAGAAGAAGCTTTTAGATTTGGAGTTTTTAATGTAGCCTTAAGCAGTTATCTAGAGACATGTAAGGTGTCTACACTTACCTGTTCTCCATGACTTACATTTAGGTAACACCTCCCTCCAATTTTTTCCTAAATTATGTATTTCTGTGAGCATATATTGTAATGTGTTGAAATAGCTATTGGCATTCTCGGTGAGGTCTAGAGAGATGTATTATAGACGACTTCTGCACTTTGGAGCTGCTGTGTGGAATTCACTGTTTGGGATTAAATACTGTAATTCTGGTTCTGGTGTTGGAAGAGTAGTCCTGCAGCATGCTATTTTACATTGAAGTCTCATGGATATCTTCCACCTTCATACTTGGAGAGCTTAATTAACAGAACTAATTACTGTTCCAGCTAGACATTTCCTGATGTTTATTAACATATGATTTATGGAAGTAGAAAGGAAATGAAGCTGTCATGTTTGTGGCTGCTTATCAGCTGCTAAGTCTAAATGCTCAGCTCTCCATGGGAGTTATGGGCATGGCCCAAACAGTTCCTTTCCCTAGAAGGTGTAATTTTCTCAGCTGAGAGAACACAGGTTTCATAAACAGAATCACTGCTGACAATCCACTTTAACTGTTTTCATTTGTTGGGGTTTTTTGGGTGTTTGTTTGTTTTAATGAGCAAAACCCCCTCTTCTTCTGGTTTACCATAACACACTGAACACTGGTGTGATCCTAGGCAACTGAAAAGTAACATTCATGGTCGTGCTTGCCATTAGGAGAAACATATATGCTTTCTTCTTGCAGGCCTTTCTGAGAGGCCAGCCTGGTTTTTTTCTTTTGCTTGTCTCGTAGCCGGAGCGCGGCTTGCTTTGTCTTCCTTTGGAAAATTGCTGCCGCTGTTGGCCGTGTGGGTTTGTTCTGCGAACGCAGCTTGGCAGTCTCGGGAGGAGAGAGAGGTTTGCAGTTCTAATCTCTCCTTGCCTTGCCTCTGGTCAGGCAGCCGATTGTTTTTCTGGTGTTGTTCCTCCGGGTGGCATCTGTCTTCAGGAAAAATTTCCTTACAGCAGAGTGCAGACTGCTGAACTGCGGCCGTCTCAGCATCGCTGTTTCTGGCTGCTACGCTGAATTAATTATGTGAGCAGTTATGATGTAGGTGCTTGAAATGTTTGTGGCTGTTCAAAATGGAAGTGTTGCTCTTAAATGAATTTATTTATTTCTCTGCAGCCTTTTTTTGGTTTTGCTGTACTATTTTTTCCTTTTCCTGAATAACAAGATTTCATATTTCAAATGTATAAGAATTGGGTTTGTGCCACTTGGGATGCCTTTCCTATTTGTTAATGTCTTTTGTGATCTTATTAGAAGTGGTTCACATGCCTACACACCATTTCACTCCCATCTTTTAAGCTTTACTTCACCTTAACTTTCTAGTTGTATATTTTTTTAATACTCATCAACTGTTGCATTGTTGTTCAACATGTTATATTTTAACTCTGTGCAATTGGCTGTATTACTTAAAGGTTTCTCTTAAATTTGTTTCAAAAGGTTGGAAAACAATGTTCTTTAAAAGATTGGGTTAAAATTACTTGATGTACAAAATTAAAAATGTGAACAATGTGGCTGTACACAGCCAAATGTTGCAAGATCAGCATGAACCTGACAGAGCCTAGAAGGGATTCTGTTCTCGCTAGGAAAAGATTTGAACAAATACATGGGACTTGCAGTGTTCCCCCAAAGGCCAAAAGAAATGAATTCTCTCAAATCAGAATGTGATTTCTCTGGAAAAGTTTGCTCCACTGAGAACACCATCTCAGCGTCTCTAGGGACTTGAACCATAAAGGTCTTTGGTTCAAAGCAAGCTGGAGTTTGCACAGGACAAGGCTAGAGAAATAATTAATCTAGTGAAGACTGCAGAGCTCAGTTACCTTGTGTTTCATGGAGAAAATGTGCATATGTGGTTGTGTTTTGTGCTAAGTTACTATTTTCTGTTGAAATATTCTGGTGTTAATAAGGGGAGATCTTTAAATATTTACTCTTGTTTGTTTAATTTTTAAGAAGTTATGGTTTTCTGGGCTGGGAAAGTGACTTACACCATTCATACCTGTAAGCTGCAGTTCGTAATATAGAAATCAACTTGTAATAGCCATCAATTTTCCAACTATAAAACAAATGTATATTATGCTTATACTGCTTTGCCTTCAGTTTGCTACTGAGGTGCCTCTGCTGCTCCACAGTTCTAGTCAGTGGAAGAGCAAAGTTACTAGGACTGCAGGTAGTCAGAACCTATTTAGGTATTAAAAAAGTAACATTACTGTTAGGCTCTTTGTAGGGAAAGCATTATGGAAAGCATAGTGGAAAACCACTAAAGACACAGGTTAAAAGTGTGCTGTATACAAATGGACAAAATGCTGTTTAAATAACAAATATTTCTTAACACTTACTGGTGTGTAAAATGCACAGTGTCATCTATTGTAGTCTGTCTTCACAGGTAACAACTATTTTTTCAGGTGAAAATGGAGCACAAGGAAACTGTTGTGCAGCAGATGCTTAAAGCGTTACTGGGGCAGCTTTGCCTACTCCACTCCTGTTTAATTTATGTAAACTCTACCAAAATCTAGATTTTTGTGGAAATAGATGTGCTGAGGTTTCCAATATTGTTTCTACAGATGTGCTTTGAGCTTGTCTGATGTGTGTAGAAGTTCCAACTGCTAGTGCTGCTTTAAAACTAAAATGAATATTTTTTTGCTTTTGAGCATGTGCTATTTTAAAAGTTGTGTTGCTCCAAATGAAGGAGGGAAACTCTCACCCTATTTGAGAGAATTTCATGAGGAGGAGCCTGTTAAAATGCTGCCTGTGTAATTTTCCTCCTCTTCATGAGCAAGGTAGGGAAGTAGGGGAGGATGGAAGTTGGAACTTGAAAATGGGTATTTCCGTATAACTAATAAAATCACTCTTCAGGTCACCAGGGCTGCAGAGTCAGCTGTTGTGTCCAGTGGATTTTGATTAAATTGGAGTGCAGAATTTTCTTCTTGCCTTTGTGTGAATCTGGTTCTTTGAGGCATGCCCTCTTAGAGCATGTACTGTTTCAGCCTTTATTTCAAGCACTTCCATTCTTTGTACCTGCTTTGAGCCCTAGGAATTTTTTCCTTATACCTTGACCTCAGTGTACTGTGCATTTGTGAAGCTAATAAGGTAGATTTAAGAGAATGGCCCATCCCTCAAGTTGAGCGTGAGAGGCTGTGAAATAAACACGGAAAGAACAGAAAGAGCCATTTAAGAGAAGGGACACACATTCTAAGTGTCAGAGAAAAACAAGATGTAGTGACAGAAGGTCATATTTTCTTTATCTGGGAATATATTTTTGTTGTTTGTTAAGCTGTTTGCGATCTCTAATTTAGACTTTATACTAAAAGCTTATGAGCTTTATTAAACCTCATAGGTTGCCACAATTTTTTTGGACAGGGGAATGTTTAAGCCCACTTTCCAAAGCGCATTGGGACTGATTATGCTGACTGTTAATCCCATCTCTTAAATTTTTTTTGCATCCACTGTCCAATTGGTCACGTTTGTCAGGGGCATGGAAGTCTCAAGGAGACTAAGGTTCTTAAGCCTTCCCCACTAGATGGTCAAGTACAGGAAACAGCTAATGTTCTCATGAAAGGAAACAATTCAGACAGAACATGAGATGTGTCAATTTTTGGAAAATTAATAATTAATTTATAAACACACTTATTGCAGAAGCTCAATAAATAAGAGTAACTCATCCTTAAGCTGTCACGTGTGTATATATATAATGCCCTTAAGGAAGAGAAGTCTTTTGTATGGTTAACTGTAGTTACTTTTAACCTCTTTCTTTAATCTTGTTCCTGGGAGACTGTACAAATGATCATATTGGTAGAACTGAGGGAGTAGAACAGAGGTGGAAACAAGTGCAGGGTCATAGAATTTGATTCAAAAGACATGGTTGCCAAATGAAACGCTTGCCAAAAAGATGTCTTCTCTGCCACGTGGATTCTTGTTCTGAGGTGAGGTATATTTTAAGCTTTTCTGGAAATTAGGACGTGCAAGAACAGCTTTTTTTGTCGTTGGAGTCTGATATATCAAAAGGTGCAAACTCCTTCTTTAGTCATAATCTGATTTAAAAAACAACCAAATTACAACAACTGCAACATGCAAATAACTTCAGAAAATAACCTTTGTTAGTTCCATTGCCCATTGAGTTCCATCACTGCTGCCTACCTTTTTTTAATAACATTTCTATCTTGCCTTGTTTCAAGGAGATAAAAGTTTTGGACAACTTTTTACTGAAATGTGAAACTTGTATTTATCCACTATATTTTCTTGGATGCATTTGTTCTGAGAAAGCAGATAGTATGTAAATAGATTGAGAGTTTAAGGAAAACTCTGAAGTTGAACGTTTGCATGCCAGCTTTTCTCTGTTAACTTCCTCTATTAGATTATTGCACACAGCACATTCTAGTTCAGCCCAAAATAAATGTATTTGTAGTATGAGGGGCTCTGTCATGTTCTTCACTACAATGGTAAGTAGCAGAACTATCCTAGAAAAATAGGAAGATTATGGATGTCTTTTCATTTTCCATTACTGGTAAGAGAGTTGATAGAACTAGCAGCCTTGTGTTATTTTGCAGTCAGAGCAGTATAGCAACTAAGTTTGAACACACCTATCAGCTGTTGATTGATAACACCTAACTAGCCATTCTAAGAGATGAGCATTGCTTTAGCTGTCTTATGTCAATATTGACAAAACATGTCTTGATACTATGGGAGTGTCTTCTGTGGCTTTCTCCTGACTTGTTTCGTGTGTTGGATTTTGCACATTGTCTTGTATATGATGGAAGCTGAAAAAGTGAAGGTAGCAGTTTCCTACCAATAGCCATGATGGTGACTCGAGTGACTCCTATATGTGGATCTGATTACAGTGTTATTTTTTAGGCACTTCAACAGTGTAGCCATTCACTGCTCTTTTTGAAAGACAAGTTACAGTTCCAAGCATGCCTAAACCAGCATAATGGCTCTCTGAAACTGAAATGGGACTACTCTTATTCCTTACATTCAACCTCATCATCTTGCCTTTTCTTTCCTTCCCTTGGGAAGTCTTCTACCATTTTGGCAAGTTATATAACCTTCAGAAAGGGGCTCACTAGTGACAAAGCCAGAACAGTATGGTCAGTAACAGTTGGAAATCCAAATGGGGAATGTGGCCTCCCTTTAACTGACCTTACTGTAAGCCAGTACATCCCTGTACCCTGTCTCTTCATCCTTATGCTGAAGTTCTAACCCAAATCTTCTAAAGTTTAATGTCACTGGAAACACAGACCATTTCCCTTTTCTCTCCCACTCCTTTGTGATTCAGCCTGTGTCCTTGTGTCTGTTTTCAGTCTTTGACTTCCACAGGTAGCTGATGTAACTTGAAAGAAAAATAATTTTCTGCTAGTGTTTTATCAAGTTAATTTTCTTCTGGGTTGCCAAGTGAAATTCTCTCTCCCTCTGGCTAGGTGAGCACCATGACCAGTGTGAGGGAAAAGGTAGAGCCATCTTGTTGTGATTGGGAGAAGGAAGGAAAATGAGACTTTTCTGTGTCAGTGGTGGACAGTCATTGGTTATAAACTCTAAATGTGTAGTGAGTCTGTGGTTTCAACAATTTAAACCAAGCTAGATTCTGTTCAGAGCCACCCTCAGTGGCATTTGCTCCATTGTGCTTGTCTGACTCTCTAGTCATCCAGGTTGGGGAACTGAGCTGCTAAAATTGTTTCTAAGGTTAATTTTCTGCTGCCCATTTCTCTGAGCTTGCTACTCTTGTCAGCTGTGGGGTCAGTTGAGTGCTGGTATGATACCATGGGAGGTATGGCCGAGGAAAAAGAGGGTTGGCATACAACTTTGTCAACTTCAGTTGTTCCCACTATATCACTAATAAAATGTTTCATCTAATTCTACATCCTTATGAATTATGTAGATGAGCTAATTGATATATAGAATGCTAACAAGGGGAGATGTTAACATGGGTAAGACTGTTGCTTCAGTCATGAGGAAGATTAAGTTAGTCAGAATAAGCAGGAGTTTGTGAAAAATATGAATCGACAAAGATAAAAGAGGCTCTCTAATAGGTAGAAGATACTTGACTAGGGCTTCTGAGAGTCAGTATGAGGTGTTGTTATGTTCATGGCAATCATGTTCCCATGGTGATAGGAAACCACTCAGTTATGTGTCTCTTGTGCTGGACTTGTACTGGACAGATGGAAATCAAAATACGGATTTTATACTTCTTGCATAATTAACATTTGCATCTCACTGCTGTGAGAGTAACTGAGGCCAAAAGATTAACAGGATCAGGAAAGAAAAGGGATTATTCATTTACAGTACATTATGTTAGGTTAAATGAAAGCTTTGTAAAGCCTTTGTAAAGAACTGAAAAACCATTATACAACAGGGAACAAATAAAGTGCTAACCAAAGGGATTAGGAAGAAACTTCTTTGGTAAGTAGGCTGTTCCATGAGTGTCCCCTGTGAGGTTTCTTGTACCTAGTATTAATAATAGTCAGGCAAGTTTTGGGTTAGGTGATTCATCTCTTTGCAACAATTCTTACAACGACTTAAACAGATGGTAGCTGTTGATTTGAATAGAAATGTGTAGCTGGAAAGACTGCTTAGGGAAGCAAAGTTTAAATTTAGTTATGCATGAGATTTCTTTCCAGAAGAGAGAGCCTCTGGAGAAAGGACAGGGTCTACCATAATCAAAATGTAACCAGAAACCTGAAAAAAGAAACAACAAGGACAATTATTTGTTGTAGGGGTGTTTGGTGAAAATGGTAAATGAGGAGGAGCATTTGGAAAGTCAAATCTCTTCTGGGGAGGTCAGTGGTATTAACATTACCAATTAGAAAATTTTATAGCTAAAAGAGGGTGCATGATTTAGAATTCTGATTTCAAGTATCATAATATTAAAAAAAGATCTATTAGTAAAAATTGATATTAAAAACAAATAAGGTTATCTTAGCAGCAATAAAATGTGATCTTAATATGATATGTATATTTCTGTTATTAGGCAGGATGAAAACCTAAGAAATTAGTTATTAACTTGACTGTTAATTTGGTAATTGAAGTGATAACTCATTGTGCAGGTAGGATAGATTAGCTGTAAGCTGAAGAGATGCTGTGAGGTTCACAGTTTGCACAGTGAAGTAAAATTTGAAAGAGGAATTGTGAGGAATGTTGTTTGAAGGGGCTTCCTGATCTTGGACTCCACCTGCTGACTGTTGCAGCCAAGTAATCTGAGAGAACAGGTCTCAGTGAAACACGCACATACTGATGGCTGATATTTTAAAAATAAAATAGAAATGAGGGAAATCAAAGAATAAACTCAGTGATGACGACTCATTTAAATTGTACATCTTCTACCTGATATCTACTTCCATCAACAAAAGCCTCTTAATGGACAAGTAACTGTTAGTACTCTACTATTTAAAAGGATGCTATATATAGTTAAAGAAAAATAGATGTAGTAAATACTTTACATGGCTTCCCCCTTACCAATGAGACAGAGGTGTCCAGATGAGAATCTGGTCTTTAGTATCTTTCTGCTGGCTTGGGAGACCAGGAGTCCCAGCTGCAGCTTCTTCAGTTGGCTCATTGTACTCTCCTTCTGAAGCAGCAGTCCTTGTTTTCTCTCCAAGATGGTTATGACCTTGTTAGCAAATAAGGAGGACAGGCAGTAGCATAGTTTGGAAGCTACTGATGTAGTCACATGGAATTACAGCATCTACCCTTTTTCAGGCTATTGGAATACAAGTGCTCAAGGAGTTGTTTGGAACAATACCCCGGTCTATTTTTCCTGATGGCATCTCGCAAGCTGATAAAGCTCAGGCAATTCCAATAAATGCCTCCATTCCAAAATTTGTATACAGTGCTTATTATATTAATACGATTATGTGATGAAGGATGAACACTTCTGAAGATAGGAATTTGTGAGGCAAAGTGAACCACCATAGCATCTTGCTGTTGAAAGAAACAGCACCTCTCCCCTTGTTCCCCAACCACCAGTTACTTCTCTGCTAGCTAAACATCTCTGTGGCCTGGTAAAGGAGTGCCAAAAGAAACCCACACCAGCCCCCCCAAATGAGGCAACAGTGAGATTTCTCTTTCCTGCATTGGTGGGAACTGTTAGGTTGACTGACCAGCCCATGGAGCTTTAGTCTACAAGCACTTTTTGAGAAACATGCAAGGGTGAGAGCCAATGTTCTGACACGTTTGCACACTTCTTAACCTGTTTTAAGGGATCGTCCACCCCCGCACCTCCCCAGGCTTACTGAGTTGAGCTGGCATGGCTGAAAATGACCTTGTTTGCTCATCGGGAAAAGGTCATGCATGTTCTTAACTCTGTAACATCAGGGTCAAAAGTGAGAACGCAGTCTTTGAATTTGGTTGGATACTTACCTGCTTTTGAGTTGCCTTAAGTGTTTCCTAAAAACAGAGCAAATGCCATTCTCAAAGTGAATGGGAATTGAGAAGGAGAGGAATGCTTGAGGTTGTATTAGTTGGATTTCTAAAATTTGCAGGATGAGGCCGCTTGTATTTAGTAATTTACAGTGACTGGAAAGGAATCTCTCTAATTTGTTGATGCTATGTATTTGTTGATGTCAGCAAATCTTAAGTGAGCAAGGAAGCTGCAGAGAGAGGGGTGGAAAAATGAACAAGTCAATGTGGAAAAAATGGGGCAGATTTATTTCAAAAGCTAGAGGCCAGTTGCACTTTCTAGTGACTAGATAATTTTATTTGCTGATAGACCATTTTTTGGTCAATAAAAATAATCTAATGTCAATTTATACAATTTTCTAAGGTAGGAGAGAAAGTCTTTTCAGATGAATTTGCTATAAGCTTTTTCAGTTCTTGTTAAGATTAAACCTTTGTTTTGTAATTGTATTGATAAAATGCACTCTTATATAATGTATCTGATTTAGAATGGCTTACTTCATTGATTACCAAATTAAAGTGATACAAAATCAATACTAACACATACTAAAAGGATTAAGGAGAGGGTAACTGAAAAATCTCAATATACTTGTTAATGGAAAGTCAAAATCTACAAGTTGTGTCTTCAGCAAGTACTCTTCTGTGTCTGCCAGTGACCAGGAAGAAATACGGAGACTTTATTGGTAATGTTTTCAGAGGATGCAAAGACTGGTGGAGTTGCAACTATTAGATCCCTTTGCAGTAACTGATCTGAGATTCACCAGTTTTTCTGGTAAATGAATGTATTTTAATTTAGCCATACATAGCAGTGCCTGCTGAACATCTAGCAAGAGAGATGTAAATTCTGCTTTTGGAAGATGAGCCTGTTCTCTGAAACACATGGACTCTAAAACTAAATTGAATTGTGATGAATTACAATCTGGATATAGCTTTTGGAGTGAGACTGTACCTATTATAACAATTACAATACTTGAATTATAAATACAGTTGAGACAAATGGTGCTACTAGGAGCTTGTAGCTTCAGAAGAGTTGCTAACAAAGCCAAAGACTTGTCGAAGAGGTTATGATGGATGCAGAATCTGAAAAACATGTCAAACTGAATTTAAAATTTGGAATGTTTGGTTAAATCAAGTGGGATGGAGTGAACAGTGACTTACTCAGTACATAAGGGGACTTCTGTTTAAGGAAGCCTCTTTAACCAGCTGACAGGTTACAGTTGCTAACAAGGTCCAGTTGCTGGAAATTGATCTTAGGTGATTTCAGTTAAAGTACTTATAAAAAAAAAAAAAGGGGCTATATGTTAGTAACTAAAGCTAAGAAAATGGTATTGCTCCATCTCTTGTAGTGTGTTAATCAGAATTTAGTGGGTTTAATCACCTGGAAGTTGAGGTGGTTACACAGTAGAGCTTAACAGCTTGCTTTTATTACAAAAATGCTTTGCTAGACAAGCATAGCTGCTGTGTCTCTTCAGAAGTCTAAACCTTCAGAAGTCTAAACCTTCACTCCTCACTGTTACCTTCTCACTTCCTCCTCATCCCTCATTTAAGTTGTTTATGAACAAGTATCATGTGTAGGATTACTGTTGATCTATCCAAATGACATTGTAATTACGTATGGGCAATTTCATTGCAAGTTTTGTCCTCAGTATGCATCAACTGTCATGAATAGAAACCACAGCATAGATAAGAGCTGCAGAGGACAGAATCAATATGTGCTTAAATCCTCTGTATTTTTGAGATGTACAAAACCTGCCTCTTTGTTAATATAGAAGATACGTGTGGATGTGTGTGCATGCATGCATAGTTGCATTGTAATGTCTCCTCCTTGACAGCTGATACTAAATAATTATGTGATACCACTTAGTTGGTACTACACTTGAAATTCTTTCAAAATTACATATTCTCTTTCAATGTAAAATCTCTTCATTTTTCAACTTCTCAAACTCCAGACTGCCACATGTACAGCTATTTAATTTCTCTCTGTAAATTGTGTAAACCCGTTGCTTGCAGTACAGACCAAGAGCCTTTGGTGTTTAATTATTTGGGGTTTTTTATTAGCATACGATGGACTATTAATGTTAATATGGTGTGATTTTTAAAGTGCAAATTATGCCAGGCATATGAGGGAATACTAATTTATATTTTTTTCCTAATGGATTATGAATTTTTTTTATGATTGAGTGGTCTTACAGTCATCATTTTTAACACTAAATGGCATGTTTCACTTGCTCAGTGGCTGTACCCTATTAAAGCTTTGTGTGCTTCCCTGGTCATTTTAATGCCACCAGCTCAGCTGTTTCTTTGAAGTGCTGCTTATTAGTCTGAAAAGAAATTTGGAAGGCAATGCATAAAGGGTCTAGAAGAAAACTAAAACTACTTAAGCAAATGAGCAGCCTTCAAGTTAGTGATGGATTAAGGCTAGTTCCCACAGGTGGGTTAAAGGATAAAGCTCACAGGTGTACAGTGTCCTATGTATGTTGATGGATGAATGAAATTTATAGCTAACTTACAGTGTGTACATTATACTGCTTTCTGCTTATATTTCTCCTTTCATACATAAGTGTATATTCTTACATGAGAGAGCTAGCATAGTAGTGGCCTATTGCCTAGTTAGAAGCTGAATGTTTCTGGGTAAGGTTGCTTTGCCCTCTTTGAAATATAGGGATCACTTGCAGAGAAATGGTTAAGCCAGGTACAAGGACCAGCATTTTGTAAAGTCAGCACAAACCGAACTGACTGATACTGAGCCTATTTCTTAGCAACTACCTTATCTTTTGGAAACAGATAAACATCATGTTGTTATTTTTGTTAGCCGGATTACATAAGGAAAAAGGTTTTGTGTCATTTCTGTCTGGTGCTTCCTTTCCATTCTCCCTCATAAACAGCTGGCAAATTTTAACCAAATGGAAAAAAAATACGGTATTTCAATGATACTAAGCTCCTGTAGTTTTCCTGAAACTGGTGAATAAGCTAGAGATAAGATCCTGACTTTATGTGCAGTAGTATAGGCACTCATAACACTCCAGGTATGAGATCTTTCATGTTATGATTTTTCATAGAAATATCTACTGTATTTTCATGCTCAACAAGTAGTCGAAAAGCAAATCAAACACCAGGACTTACCTGAAAAAGAACAGAGTGCAAAGCAATATAAGGAAAAATAGCACTGTGTCACAATCCATTACTACTTCTGGGTACTGTACTGTGCAGCTCTTCTCTCTCACTACATGAAAAAGATGTAGAAAAGCAGCATTAGGGATCACTGTACAGAAGCCATTCATGCTTTTTATGAATGACTATGTAGGCTAGAGGTTATCATGCTAGAAAATATGGAGCTTAGGGGGAATATGGCAGAAGTCAGTGAAGTGTCATGAAGGGTTGAATAGAGGTTTACAGTTCACAGTTTTCTTGTGCAAGAAATAGGGGAAACTGAAGTAGTGGTAAGGAAGAAGATAGGTACAAAAAATTATATATATAAAAAAAAAGTTCTTCAGTATATACTTAAGCCATGGAAGTTCTTCAGTATATACTTAAGCCATGGGACTTCTTGCTGCAGGATTGCTTCTAAAAATTTACAGGGTTTCAATGAGATGTTGATGCATTTCATGGGAGAGAAAAATCTGTTGAGCGTTACTTGGTATTTGTCAACATCCTCTGGCCCAAAATGTCTTGAGTTGTAATTTGGAGGGACAGTGTCTTATGTACTTTCTGTGTTCCTGCACTCTTCTTGCCTAAGCATCAAATTTTCATTCCTGCTTCCCAACTAGCCATAGGATATTAGTTGGGATACACAGACTCTTTTCCCTAAGCCTGTAGGGCTGTTCTTAATTGAAACCACAGTCTGTGTAGAAGAGAGGTGTTCTGTTTGTGGCCACGCTAAAGGAAACACAGAGAAGGCATAGTCCTTATCTGTACTGCTTATCTGGTCAGTTCACCAACAAGTACATACCTATGGCCCATCAGTACACCTGCAGTTCCAAATTAGTCCCACTGCCTTCTCCCTGTTGTCTAGCCAGCAGATGCTGAAGGGGACACAGTGAGAAGGCTGGGGTGAAGCATAAAGGAGAAGAGTTCTAGGCTTGGATGTAGGTGAAAGCAGTGAGTGGTATGTGCAAGATGCAAAAATGAGTGGGATGAATAGAATGTGAGATACATGTTTGTAGGGAAATAAAATATAAGATTTGTATGTGATGAACAATTGTTTGTCAGTCAGATTTTCACAGAATCATCTAGGTTGGAAAAGACCCATGGGATCATCGTGTCCAACCATTCACCCTACTCTGCAAGTTCACCC
>JANHGN010025715.1:35688-54927 GCA_024605025.1 Megaceryle maxima | reverse complement strand
GTTTTTTTTTTTGTTTTTGTTTGTTGGTTTTTTTTGGGGGGGGGGGGTTGGTGGTTGTTGAGGTTGGTTTTGTTTTGTTGTTTGGTTGGTGGTGTTTTTTTGGTGTGTTGTGGTTTGGGTTTTTTACTAATGTCAGGTGCTTATGAGTATCTGCTGTCCTGCACTGATAAGATGAATTAGCATTCCTGCTTAGCTGTCTGCATAGTTAATTTTCTTCAAAAAGGTACATGAAAGAATTTTGAAAGGCATTTTGTGTGGTGGAAAGTTTGAAAGGATACTTAGGATTTGAGTTTGAGAGAACAAAATTAGATGTAGACCAAAATTTCAATTCATAGTAATTGCGTAATGACCAGTAATTCTAAAGCAGGCCAATTTTATTTGACTTTTCCAGACAACTGCTCCTTGGCTTTCAGAGCAAACTTTGCAATTTTCAGATAAAATCAGTTTTGTTAGCTGAAGTCAAAGGTGGTGGCTAAAAATAGAGCTTAGTTTGCAGCCCTAACTACGAACAGGATTCTGTCCGTCTGTCTGTAATTACTCTAAGAGGATTGTGCCAACTTTAATAACAGTTTATTTTGTTGAAGTATGTGAATTTTATATTTTTTTTATAGCGCACTGGAGTTCTGTGTGATGAAATTTTTATTAGGTTTCATTTAGCTTGTAGAAGAGAGACTTGGAAATGTCTTGACTTAAAATGTAGTAGCTCTGTGTAATGTCAGTTTAGGGCTAGCTGTCTATTGTCTTGGCTGATATGGCATATATGAAGTAGCCTCAGAGTATTGCCAGTAGTCATTGACTTTGTGCTTTATTGTGCACTATTTTCAAAGCTTTTGTGACCAGTTGTCTTCAGTGCATCTTTAAGGTAGAATATGCTAGACATTGATACGCTAATGAAAGCAGTATGCTAACAAGTTACAATTAATACCTTATTTTCTTTCAATGTATCATTCCAAGTACATCATTCAAAAGGAAAATGAGTTATCTTATCTTGCCGTGCTGTATCAGAAAGCATGCCCACAAAGTTTACAAAGGTCATACTTGTCATGGAACTGGCTAGTGGCAGAAATTTCCTAGCTGTCATTGAGGGCATGTAGTAGCGATATAGGGAAACATATCTATATAAAAGTGAAGATTATTTTCCTGCATAAAGGTGTTGAATAAAATAATGTTGATAATAACTTTGTCCTTTATCCCTTTAATTCTACCTCATTTATATTGTGTCTAAGAAGAAAAGGAGAGAAACTGGCCATCTGGCGATAAGGGTTTAAACATCTTTTTCCCCTAGTTTCATGATCTATAACACATTTACAGTAGATAACATTGGGGAATAATTTTGTGGAGCTTAGAGTCAATCAGTTGGGGATAATAAGTGGGGGGAAAAAAAAACAGGAGGAGAAATAATAGAAGATGCAAAAAGAGGTCTAACCAAAAACTGCATAATCTGCAGGGGAAAATGAACCTCCCTTTCCAAAAAGTACGGTATTAAAGTATCAAGTATCATCAGTAGAAATGAATAATTAAAGTGACATATTGCTGCAGTAAACAGCAAAATAAAAACATTTATTTGAAAAATTGGAAAGGTAAAGAGTGAAGAGAAGATGAGAATGGGGTAGTGTCTCCTGAAGCCTTACCTGTATATTCTGAAGTGTTTAACTGAAGAACATCTGCATTTGTTGTGCATGACTAGTGGCTTAGTTCCTTTGGTTTTAAGGAAAAGTATTAATAGAATTGTAGTAAAAGTCATCAATGTAAGAAGTGTAGCATTGGGTGAAGAGGAGAGGAACAATTTCTGAGATGTCTGTAGTTGAATGGGATGTGGAGAGTTTCTTGCCCTGATGATCATAAGGTGCACCACTTCCTCTTCTTAGAGGCACCTTTGGAGGAAAAACGAAGCTTTGTGTGCAAAGCCCAGAGTAGTATTTTGCTTAAATGTGATACCCAGCAGTATGACTTTGGTTCAGGGTGTTAAGTAACTTTTAATGTGGAATCCAGAGTGATAAGAATGGCCAGTGACGTGGCAGAACTTATACTAGAAATATTCTGCCATTGCTTTGGAAGCCAGATGGTACACAATGTTCCTGCTCAAACCTTTTCCTGTGTGTGTCTTCAGCCCTCCTTTGGAAGCCTTACAGATAAATAGTTGCAGTAGTGTACCCTAAATGAAACAATAGGATTTTTTTTTGCCAAAAATTAAGAACTTGCACAAAGGAGATGATGATAAAGTTGTCAGTGAAGGAAGTGGTCACTGGAAGAACACTTTTTAAATTTTTTTTTTTCCCTAGTTAGTTTGAAAAGTCAATGTATAAGGCTTTATTTCAATCAGCGGGTTACAGGAAGGTAACAGGTCAAATGAATATTTAGATGGAGGATGCTGTTTGTAAGGCAGATTGGTTGGTGAAGTTGGGAATTTGGAAGAAAATTTTTACCTTGTCCTTTTTTTTTGTCAGGATAGTGTTGGCAGAGTGGACAATGAGTAGCACCGTAGTATAACCAGCACATTTGCTAACACTGCTTTCAGGCATGTCCTTCCTCGGCCTTTATTTGCTTGTTTGCTTGTTCTGTTGCTTGATACAAGTCATCCATCACTACATATGTGCCTGCTTTTAACGGTCATGTCCTGTGGTTGTGTGCTTTTGCTGCTGCACCTGTATTCAACCAGCTCAACACATTTGAAAAGGATCTTGGAGATAATACTGCTGTCCTCTTACTATGCTGCTGGCTGCCTCAGCCACTACTTAAACTGGCCCTTCTTTTGTGAAGTGCTTGGCTTGTTTTACCATTTGAGTCCAGGCTTTTCTGATGAAGCAATCTGATTATCGCCCAGTGCACTCCAAAAGCACGTATAGAAGAGTGAAGTTTACTGAAAGTCTGCAAACCATGGAGATGTGCATCAGAGTTCTCAATGGTTCATGTGAATGAGTAGTAAAACCAACTTGGAAACAAAGTATTAGGAAAACCTATTCAGTACCCAACAGTTGTTTCCCTGCAGTTGGGAGCACCTTCCCGTCTTGCAATCTTTTTCAAGTGTAGATCATTCATGTTAAATATATAGCAGGGAACATCTTGTGTTAAGTAGAGATATGAACCTGAACAGAAGAAGAGGTCAAGCGTGGAAATAAATTCCAGTCTGTACTGGAAGATTGAGAAGTCTCTTTTCTCTTGCTCCCTCTTGTTTGGAGAGTTGGTGCTTGAATTCACTTTAGAAAGGAGGAAAAAAGTGCAGCTAGGTTTGTTGTGTTTTTGTTTTGGTGGTTTTGTTTTTGTGGTTTTGTTTTGTCTTTTTTTGTTTGGTTGTTTTTTTGTGTTTTGTTTGGTTTTTTGGTGGTTTGTTTGTTTTTTAAGAAAAAAGGGGAAAATACAGCTTACTCTTGAAATTTGCATTGACTTCTGGAAGTGGGTGGCTCAACACTGTAGTCACTTGCATCTTCACATAATCTTTTTGTGATCAGGATATGGAATATTAAACATTTGTGTCCACAATTCATTGAATTTTTATGTAAATGTTGCTGTTTAGGACACTAGTATTTGAGTGGTAAACAAACTATTTGAAATGGTTTAATCTAACCTCATAGTTTGTCAGTACACTTAGTTTTGTGAACTGCTTTCGGAAAAGAAGATTGATTCCTCCACAGACCGAAGCTTCTTCCCACTTCTTTGGTCCTTCAACATACTTTATGGTCACAGCAGCAAATGTGTTCTGGTTATCATGAAGTAGTTCAAAGATGCAACCCGGGTGTAAAGTGCCCCTTTTAAAAACCATAGCTCCACAGTGAGCTTTATTTAGCTACTTTGTGTACATTTGTGAAAGGAATTAATAATAGAATTTTTAAATATTTTCTTGGAAGTCATTGGAAAGCAAAAGACTAAATCTATTTTGATTTCACTCGGGATAGATTAGTGGGTGTCAAATGTTACACAATACTTGACATATCCACTGCTGTTAAGTTGGCTGTGGCAAAGGGATTACTCGATAATGAATCACCAAGCTCTTTAGCTATTTAAAGGGAACCATGCCACTTCTGTGCGCTGGTGGTACTCTCTTTCCTGCCCAGGACCTTCTTGTGACAGTTTGTGTTTGGATGTGGGAAACTCCACACAGATGTGCAGGCACCAGTTTGACAGCTTTCTGTTCAGCTCCTACCTTGCTAATTGTTTTTGTGGGATTATTTGGATTGTGTAGAAAGCTTTTTCCAAATCCCCTTTATTTCCAAAGTTATTGTTGCCAGCAGGAATAAGATTAAAGGTGCTTAAGTCTGTAGAGTTGTTTCTAATTTGTACGTGTCATTTCAGTGGCATTTGAACAGAACTCTGTCTCTTTCCCTCCCTGCTCCCCTGTGGTACTGTGCTCGAGTTAGGGCTGAGAAGCCAAGCTATTGGAAGAAAATTCATTTTGTTCCCTAATTATTATGCTGGCACTCGGGAGATAATTTTTCCCTTCATGCACTGCCAATTAATATGCAAATGAGCTGATAAATATTTATACCATGATTTAAATTATGCAGGGAGCGCTTTCAGTGTACTCTGCAAATGAATTGTTCATGGACTTCAAAGTGCTGGCTGCTGTGCTAACGAGAGGAGATTTGCATAAGGCCCTAATCAGGCGCATACTGATTAAGCTTCATTATGGAAACTGCCAGCTGCAATCTTTGTTTCTATTTTATTACAAAAAGGGGAACTTTTCACGCTTCAGTCGCCTTGACAATGTCAGACACAGCTAGTAGGAGAGACTAAAACTCCACAGAGCAACTGAAGTTTCCCTGTTCAGTTGAAGATTGCTATGGTGTAACTGAAGTTGTATTTCTTCCCCCACCTCCCCACTCCCTTTCGTGTTCGGTTGAGAGCAGTAGTGTAGATTTGATAGAAATTGTTATTCTCCCTTTCCTTGGACTATCTGAACCTGTAGAGGATACCACAGCAATGCTGGACTGCAGCGACTACATTCTAGGTGGGTACCAGCTCAGCTCTTTCTTACGAGCGTTTAATATGGAAATAGAGGCTCTGAGGTTGACTATGCATAGAGGCTTAATCACATATGCAGAGGCTAGAGGAGGTATTTGTAAGCCTGAAGCTCACCAGTGAATCGGCAGCAAGTAGCTGTCTGGTAGATCTGTACTAGGGAAATACATGGTTGGTTTGTTGTTTTGTGGGTTTGTTTTTTGTTTGGTTGGTTGGTTTTGTTTGTTGTTGTGTTGTGGCTTGTTTGTTTGGGTTGGTGGTGTTTTTTTTTTTTTTTTTTTTTTTTTCCCTCCTCCTTTCCCTCACTTCAGGAGAATTCATCTTCTCTTCACTGGAGAGATTTGCTGCTAGGCTTGGATATTAATACAGACCTTCTGCTTTTGGCTTTCTATCTGAGAAGCATTTGGGTTCTAACAAACACTGGACTTGACTTTCATATCCATGTGTTACGAATTTTAAAGCATTAAAATGAATGAGAAAGAATCCCAGTCTCAAAGAATTTAGTAGCTGTACTGAGCCATTCCCCAGCAGAATGTATATTATGTCTGTGTATTTTTAATGTAATAACAAGGTTCTTCGTGAGTAATAGAAAATAAGGTGGAGTGCACAGTGGTTGCCATTGATACAGTTGCAAGCTGTGCCTAAGGTTACTGGCATAATATATTTCTTGCACTGAGATTCCATCAGGACTGCAGAACAGACATGTCATAATTTCTTCATGTCTAGTAAAGTTATTTATAATAGCAGATCATCCCAATTTTATAATAGGTTTTATTTATTTTCAAGGCTTTTCCCCCAAAGCTCAATGTATAGACTTTTTCCTTATTATTCTTTTGATCCCATTATATAAGTTCATGTCAAAATAAGAGAATATATTTTTGGATAGTAATTTTTAAAGCAGACATCTGAATATTTGTTTATGAAGAATTTTTAAAAATTAATTTCTAGAGAATTATTGGCATGTTTTCACATATATTTAACTTTGTATTTTTCCATACATATCAGTGATTCATTTTTGCTGGTCCTGGGGGAGTATCAGGCAGGTTTTACTTTAATGGGTGGAAGGCAATAGTTAATAATGTACTCTGCTAAGATTTTTGTGTGTTTTACTAGCTACATATAGTACGTAATACTCCAGGTTCGTCCAGTGTCTGCTGCTGCTTCTGGATACCTTTGAAAGGTTACTGAAGGTGTGTGAAAGGCTGGCACAGCACTGCCTTGTGACACCCTTGGCCCTGCTAGCAGAGTAGCAGCACTGAATGTATTCACTCTTGAGAGTTTGATTTCAGTCATGCACCTGCTGCTTTCAATCCTTCGTTCTGTGGAGTTTGTTTTTAGTTAATCTTGGCAGAAGTTGTAGCCCAGGGCCTTTATTTAAAACCCAAGTGGGATCTAAAGGAAAGAGAGAAGGTGAGGGCATTGTGCTTTGTTGTGTTGGTTTGGTTCCCCCCCCCTTTGTTTATTCTTTTAACTTTAAAGCAGAGATCATACAAGCATGTATAAACCAAATAATCTTTTTTATTTGACATATAATGAATCCATAGGTTTAGTATCCTGCGAATATGTGTCTGTTTTGCTGGTAGCAGTTTTGTACTTCAGATGTATGCCATACCATTTGCAATGGAAATAGCAGCATTGTTCTGATGCTTTACATGCAGAAGGCCCACACACTGAACAAGAAAGTGTGACATAATGGATGCTATCCTTCATTTGAACCTGAGCAGTGCCAGAAAGATGTTTCTTTATGTAACTTGCTGGTTTTGTTTTTTTTTTTTTTAATAGCAATGTTTGAGGTCTTTATTAGGGATAAATCTTTACAATTACATATTTTCATTTAAAGATGCTTTTGGTATTTGAGTAAACTTCATGTGTATGTCTAGGACCAGGAAACACTGAAAACCTTTTTAAAAAGGATTTATTTGATGGAAAAACATGTCTTGGTTGCTTTATGAAAAGAAGTCTTTATAGGCATAACTTTGCCCTAAGCCAACTTGCTGGTCATGCAGGAAGGTTTATTGTATGAGTCCACTCATACAGAGGGAAGAGTCATTATGTTCCTTGAAGTTTTGTGCACAGGACAGTTGTCCCCCCTCCAGGTTTGGTTTGTTTATTCTGCCATTAGTACCCTGCTTGATGGCTCTAATACTTCAGTTTCTCCAACAAACTGGCACAGGAGGCCCTGTGTAGTTTTTCTTGCAAGAGCTTTCTGAAGTGGTTCAGGGAATGGATCCCATGTTAATTGAGAAATGATCTTCTCAACCTGTGCTTTTTCCCTTCAGTGGTCAGTGCTATCATGAGTTCAGGCTATCCTTCTGCTCTGGGCTTTTAAAAAAAAAAATAAAAAAAAAAATCCTATGTCCAAAAACCTCATGAGTTAGCCTGGTTTCTGTAACCAAATATATTGGATCTATAAGCCCTCTCTGCTCACTTTCCTGTTGGATTGAGGATTCTTTGTGTTTATGTCCAAAGTGAAGTCTCCCATTCAGCTTTCTCTGAACCTAAACTAATTTCAGTAGCTAGTTGTGAGTTAAGGCATGAACGAATGCTGCTCATCAAATGAGTGTTGCCTATAATAACTTTAAATAAATATGCTGGTGCTACAATAAACCCAAATTCAGATATGTGCAATTTATAGATAGCAACATAGTTTGTATTTGTTTTACACACAGATCTATCAGCAGAGAGGGACACATTAACAGGAAACATTTCTGTAGTCATTGAAACCCATATTCTGTTTCTAGAGTGTGTATCATAATATTCAGCTGTGGAAAATGACAAAATAAGGAGCCAGAAAGCAACAGGTTCTCTATCTGCAACCGTAGCAGAGCTCTGTCTTTCAGGACTATGAACCTGTAGCTTGAATCTGGTAAGCAGAGGTTGTGATAAACAGGACAAAACTTGAAGCCTTTAGCTGAAGTGTGGGCCAGCAGCTTGAAAGTTTCTTCTCACTCACTCCCCCTTTCAAAAAGCAATTTAACACGTCTCTGTTTATACTAAGAGTAACATTAATAGTTCAGATCTCTTGGCTGACATTTGAAAGATTTAAGCATAGGCATAGGAACTTTCTGAGAAGAGTTGAGGCTCTGGAGAGGTTAACTTGTTGGGGGAAGATTCCCTTTTGTAACAGTCCTCTGGGTTTTCTAGGCCCTCCTGGGTCTGACTGCAGCAGTTGTTTATGTTGAAAATTACATTAGTTTTAAAAATATTGATGTGTCTTAAATTGTGTTTTCCAACTGCTTATTGGAGTTTTTCCAAGACTGATGTCTTTTATCTTTCCTCTCACACATGCTGCATTTCTAACTAGTTGCCACCTCTTCTTCACTCCACACCCCTCCCAGCCAGACTTCATTGTGACTGTGTTTTCATTCAGGCCCTGTCCACGTGCTTCATTTGTCCTGGCTTCTGCTTGCTGTGTTTCTCTGCTGCTGTCGCCCCTGGTTCCGATAGCAGTGAGGTGTTTGGGCATTCTTGGAAATATCTGAGGGAAAGATACAGCAGTTAATGCTGTTACTGTGGTGTTCTTCAGCCCATTGGTATTTTGGTAATCACTACTTTGATGAAAGTACATGACAGAGGTAACCTTTTAAGCACCTAGCATGAGAAAATGCTGGAGTAGAGTTCATTTAAAGCTCATTGAACTTGCACTTAACTGGTTATAGGAAAAGAAGAATGTGCTTAAGGATTTGCTTACACTTGGTTTTATGAACTAGTCTGTCTTGAGGTTCTTTTTGCAATTTTGGTTTGTGACATTGTGGCACACTGAGATTGGTAAGAAAGAATGAGGAGGTAACCTGGAGAGCTGATGCTGTACACAGAACATCTGTATATATTTCTATATAAGGAAATTAAATTATATTCTGTCTGCTACCTGGAGAGCCCCTCTGCATTGGGCTATATTCAGCTGACAGGCTTTGTAACCAAGAGCAGACTTTTCAATAGATTAATCCAGAGGGACAAGGAAGAGGAATTATTTTATATTTGTATGGTTTTGCATGACTATAAAATAACAATGCCCGTGGCATCCCCATAAACTAAAAAGGCAATATTAGAAAAATGGCATCTAATTAATGACTGAATTTCCTTTCTTTTATGGAAGAAACAACAATATAAGAATAATGTAGGCCATGGTGGTCAGACTGAATGTTTGTGGGAATGTTTTTCTTCCTCTTTTTGCTTCTATGACTTTTGATGTACTGAAAATGAAGTTCCTACCTATCTTTGCCCTCCAGCATGCTGTCTTTCAACATCATGTTTTCACATATGGGAATAATGACATATAAAATTTTGCAACAATATTTATCTGGAAGATTCAGTATTGTGTTCTGTTTCTGATCCTTCTTTTTGTGCTATAACCTGAATTAAGGTAAAGTACTTATCAAATTCCTGATATCCAGTACTTTCCTTGAACAAGAAGGTATGAATAGATTAGTTTTATTTTTTCCTCAGCTTATTTTTATTTCTGTTTTAATGTAGACTCAAGAATGAACAATCCGTCAGAAACCAGTAAACCGTCGATGGAGAGTGGGGATGGGAACACAGGTAAGAAATAATGATATGGTGCACAGATATTTTCTGGATATTGAATGGATAGTACGAGCAAAATTTCATTACCATTTTACAGGAATGAAAAAAATAAACAAAACACACTCCCACACATGTACCCCTCCTGTGTTTATCAACTTGGGAACAGTTTTGTTTTGTCACTAACCCTACTACATGCAGGTCATTATTCACGTGTACTGTATCAGAGCACTGCACACACAAAGTGTGTAAGATTCCCCTTCTCCACTTCCTCTATCTGTAAAGTTTCTGATATTACGGAAGGTCTGGTAGCACCAGCTCTCCATAAGTAGTATTTTTTTTTTTTTTTTCCATGACACCTTTTACCTTCGTCATCTTTAACTTCATTGTTTATTTTTAGGTTGAAATTTTCCCTGGCAGATATGGGCCACTGTATGATCTTGTTTCCATTTTAGACTTCATTCAAGCTCTCACAAGAGTTCTCGAGAACAAGACAAAGGGAGAAAGCATCATTTCTCAATGTTAAAAAAAAAAAAAAAAGTTAGCTGGCTTTTCCCTTCTTTCTTTGTGTGTTAGAACAGCACCTTGAAATTTGGCTGGGGAAGAATAGCCTTTGTGTCAGAGACAGTGTGCCTTTTGGCACATCCTTAAGGTGCAGCCAAGTTCTGAGCCATTGAAGAAGCTTGTTAAGCCACTATATCTCAATCATGCTATGTCATGCTTTAATTCCTTCCTGGATATAAGAGAATAAAGAGAAATGACAGTTCTGAAAGTAAATAGTTTAACCTAACTCAGAATTTTCTCTGAGATCAGAATAGCATTTGGGAAGAGAAAAACTTAATGAGAAGGAGCTTGTTCTTGTTGCTTTGAGAGTAGTCTAGTTATTTTGTATGAGGAAAATGACTTTTTTTTTTTCTCCTCTTTGTTCAGTAATAAGAGTTTTATTTTAAACTCTGGACTTGTGATGAAATTAGCCATTTATTCCATTTTATGATGCTGTCTCCTCATTCTTTGTGCAAGGCTTTAATACAACAAAGAGTAACTGAAAGTTCCCGATACTGATCCAAGAGGTTGGATGTTTTCTGCCAATGCATGGGGTCAGTCAGAAGGAATTCTGCTCACGTATTACTGTCTGTTCTGTTACTGACATAGCAGTTTTTATCATTTCCATTGTATTTGTAGATAGGAGAGAGATTGATTCTTTTTATGCAAAAATTATTTCCTAAGTATTTAATACTGGTTTAGGATGATATAAAATACTATTTCAAAAAAACATATAGGCTGTAAATATTTCATAATGCTAAATAGCATCAAGAGAACTATGGTTTAAAATCTCCCTATAGAATCCTTGTAGCTGGAGAGTGTGTGTAAGCTTCTAAGAAAATGTGGACTTCCTGCTCTGTATGACCACAGGTCCCTGTGTATGCTTTCTCCAGAGAGTGCATTCCCAAGGCATGCCTTTCAGTGCAGCTTTAACTAGCAGTTTCACCTCAGCTGAGCTGTTTTAAGAGAAGGACTTCCTTTATTCAAAGGTGGTCCATTATCACAGAAGTATTGCATCTGCTTCCGCAGAGCCTTGGCTCTGCTCTCCTGGGCAAATACTTCATCAGTGTCAAGGTGGTGGTCATGGTATAAAGAAATTGATGGGTTGTAAAGCTGCTTGTAGGTGCTTTTATCACAAAAGGGTATGCATCTTTGTGTACTATTAATACTAAGATTAGCTATTACAAAAGTTTGGCTCTTACTGGTGTTTGGACCTTTTGCAAACACTGCTGCTGTAATTTAAATCTTCCCAGTCATTCCTTTCAGTTTTGCTTCCTGTCTTTTAAAATGATGCAAACTAAAATAATCTAGAATTTTTGATGACCCTATTCTGCAGTAATTTTTGTTTGTTTGTTTTTGTTTTAAATACAGTGCTCATAAACCACTGGAGCTAGTGATTAATGCGATTTGTGACATTCTTTGGGGGCTCAAGCATCAGTTTCATTAGTCAAGTGGCAGATGTTAAACCCTGAAAGGAATACTCATGGAATGTAATTTTAGGCTTCTGCTCAGGGTACTGAGATTATGGTTCTGGGCTCTGTGCATACTTAATGGAAAGAAGTCAACTTTCAGCTCAGATGCTAAGGAACTGGAAGTGCCATCGATTGCCTGGAGAGATTGAGCTCTGCAGCAAAACGTGTGAAGTTGATTTTTATAAATACTCAGCTTTCTTATTTTTATAAATTTTTTTGCAACTATCTACTTGCCAGTGACATTTGTAAATCACTTGAGTCTGTTTTATAAGCATTACCAGTTTATCTTTTGAAATCTCAGTTGAATGTTTGTTTGGGTCATTCCTGTTTTAAACTGTAGTATGCTGATGCAACTTGAAAATTTTAAGAGAAGTTACTGTAGTGCATGGAATTGACATTTGGCTTAACTAGTATTCTCAGGGGGAAAAAATGGTTGCCATTGGTAAAGATGACTTAGCTGTTAGCTCAGACAACTACTGATGCTAAGTTTCATGGAAGCTAACTATTTAGGGAACATAGTAAAGTTCCCTGAATACACTGGTCACAAAATGCTTGAAACAGATGTAACTTCAAATTTTTTTTTGCTAAATGGACTTTCCTCTTAAGTGTCTGAAAAAGCAACCTATATTTCAGATGAATTAAAAAGAACGACAACAACAAAAAAAACTTTAAAGAGTTGCAGGTTTGCTGTTTTCATGAGAACATAAATTGATCAACTGTTTGTCAGTGTTGCAGAATTACACAAATCTTTTACAGCTTTCAGTTGTGGGTGGACAGTCTACTTAGTATCTACTGGGAAAAAGAGAGAAGTAAGAAGAGTGTCTTACAATAAATGGATAGTTCTTTTGGTTTCATTTTTATAGGTTACAGCTTAATTTTTTTTTCAAAACAACCTTTTTCATTTTGTTTAATGTATATTCTTTTTTAAATGCTGTGTGAATGCAGTACAATGAAAGCTAAGGTTATAATATCTATGGAAACTGTGTAGTATTATGACATGCATTGACATAGCATCATAATAATATTTTTCAAAGTGTGGTATTCAGAAGGATTTTAAGTTTCTTGTTTGCACTGCTTCATTTCCAGAGATTGATTTTCCAGTTTCCATAAGAAGAAAGTCTATAGGAGAGTGGGAGAAGGTCCATAAAATATTCTTTAACTGCTGAAATTCTGAGCAAATATCAATGCTAAACTTCTCTTTAGTAATGTGGACATGGAATCAACAATTTCTGTGTATTGGGGATTCTCTCTCAATGCATGAACACAGAGAGAGATGGGGAAGTGTACTGCTGGTGCTGGAAGATGTCTCCCAGAGCACAGTGCAGATACCCACTCAAGTTAGTTTTGAAGTCTTCCTTCTCCTTTCTGGCACCTTATCCCACATCTCCCCAGACCTGTAGTTCCTCACTCCTTTTCTTATGCAGTTTTTAAACTCAGACTAAAGTCTGATTGATATGATCTTGGATTTTGAGAGTATGTTCTTCTTCTGTCTGCAGGTGCAACGTTACCTTGCCTGCTCCATTTTGTCAAGCGTTTACCCTCTGCAGGTACAATTCCAAGACAGCATAAACTAATCCACGTTCAGGGTGTCCTGGTACTTAGTGTTCTGTTCCTTTCCTTGGAATGGCACTAAGATGGTTCAAAGATTCAGCTGAAAATTAATTGCATTTAGTACTAGTCTTCATCCAAACCAACTCTAAAGTAGTTAACTGTGTGTCTGAATTTATGCCAGAATGTAAACCTGCTTAAGTTGCATTGGACTGGGCCTGTAAGGGTGAAATTTCATCCTACAGCTTGATTCAGTCTTAACAACTTGCTGGGGGCAGGGAAGGCTCATTTCTGTACTGTCATACCTTTGACCTCCCCTGCTTTGCATTACCTACTGCTTGCTGGGCCCTAAAGTAAGTTAATTCATCTCCTATAACTGACAGAAAAGTAGTGTGGCCAAAAGAAAAAGGAACAGTTCTCATAAATAGTTTTCTATCTATTCAGAAAGGTGGATTGGCTTACTGCTGTGTCCATGAATTACCAGAAGGGGCAGGACAGGGACAATGTAGTTGAAACCAAGGAGAAAGGGGAGGTGTGCGATGGAGTGTTCCTACTCCCATTGTCTTGGTGTTGGTGTTCTGTTAGATCAGCTGTAGCAGTTATGGGATCTGGGATGGAGATGGAAAAGACATAAATACTTGGGATTGTTAAATCACAATACTTGTGATTTTATCTGCCATGTCTATTAATCACCATGGTTTTTTTGCATTTAACTCTTATCTTGAGCTGAAGTGGCATTCTGATCCTTTTATTCCTTACAATGTGCTGACCTTCTGCTTCTGACAGCTTCATTTTCTAGTCTCTTTATCAGATTTCTTCGATTCCACAGGAGTAGTGTCACATCCTTATGAGTGCCTTAAAAGCAAGGCATCTTATATGCAGGACTCAAAGTTAATTTTCCCTGCTGTTCTTCAAAAGATGTAGGCATCCTGTAATAAATGCAATCAACCTAGGTAGCATTCCTTCCAAAACTGAGGCTGCATCTGAAAGGAAAGGGGTGCTGTACTTCCAAATACCAAAGAAAGCTTAGGATGCAAGCAGACCAGAGAGTGAACAGGTGTGGTTTGGGTTTTTTACTCTGAGTTTAGTATTGGGAGTTGTGGGGAAACAGAGTTGGAGTCCTTGAAAGTTGAATTCAAAGAGAATGCTGTTTTCTCTCAGTACCTGTCAAAACTGGTTTTTGGGACCCATGGAGATTTTAACCTCAGTCTTGGACTTGCTTTGTTCGAGACAACCAACTCTAGGAGACTTGCTTCAAATGTCCGTATTAAGTGTCAGCAGAAGTGCCAGCTGGAGCATTTCTTCTGCCTACATGCACAGCAGTGCTCTTTTAATATGGTATCGTGATTTGAGGCCCTTTTTGGAAGACAGTTAACTAGAACATCTTCACCTATTTATTTAATGTGAGGTTTCCAGCTAGTCCTCTCAGAAATGGATATCTTTTTGACCTCTGCAAGTTTACAATTGGAATAAGGAATATCTGCCTTATAATAGGTTTTCTTATCTGTAATTTTTTTCCTGCGTGGGGGTCCCTGACCACAGGTTGAAAACTGTTTCAAAGCATCTCCCTAAATGAGGAGGTGGTAGATTGTTTCCTTTGAATTACAGTAGCTGTTTGTCAGGAGCTATTTCTATATATTTACCCACTCCCATTGCCCCTCTGCATTGAGAGAATTTTGCAGTTTACTGGAAAGAATGAGAACAGATGAGATTCTTCTAGTTCTTTCCTTATCTACCTTTCTTTGGAGAAATGTAACCAAGCTGCATTCATGCATGATCAATTCAGACCAGCGATAGTCCTTTCATTCACTTTGGGTTGGAGTTTTGGGCTCGTTAAGTAAAATCATTTTCACGTAGCTTAAAACTTGACTATTTTTAACATGTCAGTAGATCTTTGGCTGTGCTTATGTCTCTAAAGTCTGTATAACCTGTCCCAAAGCATAGAATTAAAAATTTGAGAGTAGTTAATCTCTTCCCTCACTGCACCTTGATCAAAGATGCATCAAAGGGCCATCTTAGGTGTACCTTACATCTTTCTAGCAAGAAAGCTTGACTGTCTACATAGTATCTGTATTTAACTGAACAGGGATTCCATCTTTGGAAATTTTATCTGAGAGGTCAAAATAGCAATGTAAAATACTTGATATTGTATGTTACTAATAAAATTGTACACCTGCTTGCTGTTGCAGATGCTTCTAAGGAATAGCAAACCCCTGTTGTTGTTTAACAACTGTGACACTCTTGCTTAGTAGATAACCTAGATTTTTATGGTGAAAAATGTAGATGATGGAAGGAATTTTGAAGTAGGATTTAGTTGAATACCTGTCCATAGGCACTGCACAAAATCCAATTGTCATGAAGAGTAAACATGCAAGTCTAAAGCTGGTTTTACTTCTTTTCAGTCATGCAGTTTTAAAGATTGCATCATCTCTTCTAGAAATTCCATGCAGGCTGATACACAAAATCTCCCTTCTTGTTGTTAGCCACAGTAGGTAGTAATACCCAATATACAAACCCAGTTGTTGACAGTCCTTGATGTTATCACCCCCCTATGGAATTATTCTTAAAAGGTCATAGCTACAGTTACTCTTAGAAGAGAATTCTGTGGTAGTTTCTTGTGGAATATTTTGTGTGTGTGTCTTCTCACAACCAGATTATTTGGGCGTAGTTTGGGTGTTTTTGTCTCTTCTGAGCTGTTTAGGAAGACAACAGCAACCTAGGAAACTAATCAGCTTTTAGTTATGTGAAAGTGGATGAGAGCAAAAGCAAGCTGAGGCAGTTACCTTATGTGATGAGAGCTCTGCACAAATATTTGTAGAAATGTGGAGGTATCCTTTATCAAAAGAGTAAAACTGTGGCCCATAACTACTCTGGATATATGATACTTCTGTTTTCATCAGCTGTTATTTTACCTGTCTTTAATGAAAGGTGACTTTATATGAAACTTGTTCTTGCTGCTTTCTGAACTTGAAGATAGTCTTCAGCTGCTAGATAGTGCATGGAGAATGGAAACATGGTTTAACCTTGGCAGCATGCACATATTTGGTTCTCAAACCATAGTAGAGAGTGATGGGGTAATAGTAACCATAGAATAGATATAATGATAGAAGGCTAAAGAAAATATGGTGTTAATTTTGTCCAGCAGACAGATGCTATATTACCAAAGTCTGGAAGTTACACTGCTTCCTCACTCCTCCCCCATTAGTAACAAACTTCAATTCTTGTTGCTCTCAGAGTATTTTTCTACTACATACTATTGAGAGAATAGCAGGAGACTTAGGAATATTAATTCTTACTCCATTTCATAAAAGTAATACCTAAAATTTCTTAATATCTCTATTTTTCCAGGCACGCAAACAAATGGCCTGGACTTTCAAAAGCAGCCTGTGCCTGTCGGAGGAGCAATCTCTACAGCCCAGGCCCAGGCCTTCCTTGGGCACCTTCATCAGGTAAGAGAAGACCCATGCTAAAGTAGGGCAGGTACGAATGCAGCTGTTCTTGTATGTTCTCTGTTCTTTCTGTAAATGATGGGTAGTCATATAAAGGAACATATGATTAGACCATGTGCCTCAATAGCTTGAATGGGAAAAAGTTCTTATTGTGGCACTTGCTTCATTGCATTAAGCTGCAGAATACAGCAAGAGAGCGAGGCATATTTGTGGAAACTAGAAAGCCACCTTTTGGGGGCTTGAGAAGTGCGTGGGTTTTTTTGGTGGTGGTTGGTTGGTTGTGGGGGTTGGGTTTTTTTTGTTTGGTTGTTTGGTTTTATTCTTCTTTTTGTAAACGTTAATGGACATACCGAATGGAGAAAGGCAAGGTAAAATTTACTACTTTGGTAAAGGATTATATTGCCACAACAGCTGACAAGGTTCTGAAACTGTTACTACTTAGTTCAGAAACCAGAAGTGGTGTTGAATGGTAGTCAGTAGTATGCTTCAGTCTTTTAAGCTCTTACACATTATCTAGAGATGTAAGTTGATTGCACTTACTAAGCATATATGATTTGTGAGTTTTTAAAATTATTTTTTCTTAAAGTTATTTCAAGGACCTGTTTGTCAGATGATATTCAGGCTTTTACCATTCCTCCATTCTGCTGCTGCTGTGTTTAGGGAATCAAAGTTGAACTTCAGATGTAGGCTAAAGCAAAATGGGGCATCCCTAGGCGAAGAGAAGTATAAGGGGCATTTTTTGTAGTTTTTTATCTGCTTGCACTTGATGTATGAAAACAAATGTCCTAATTTCTTTCCCTTCTTCAGCACCAAGTTTAAACTTTAAAATACTGTACCTAATTGGCTGACCTTGAACGTTTGAGGTCTGAGGTTGCACAGTTATTGTGGTATAATTGACGTACTGAAGCTTTCATACCCTCTTTTAAGAGCTCTGAACTGCCATTTTATTGTGTGGAACATTCCACACGTCTTGTCACATAATTACAATTTTCCTAGTATATTGGGTTATATAGGACCTAGGGAGTGCCAGCGTTTGAACTTGATGAACCAATAGGCTGTTGCAAGCTGCCTTTATGTGGAGAGAAGCTGACTAGTTTTCATGGGTTGTCAGTATGCATTTAATACAGAGACAGATACAGCTGTTCTACAGAATTTTGTGTGTTTGTCTTAGTCTTTGTTTTGTGATACAGATTGATCCAGGACAGTAATTGTATTTAGCACAGTGCTTTATCTGGCTTTGAAAATGTATTTATTTAAACAGTTGTCAGTATTTTTATAACTTCATATTTGATCAAGTGCAATTCATTTCTTGAAATTCTAGTTCAAAAGGAAAAACTCAGCTATTCTATTATGCACCTGCAGGTGTGTGGGAATCTATTGTCAAACTGTCCTCTTCTAGTGTGGCTGCTGTTAGTGGGGTGTCATGAAGCCTCTAATAGCTACTAATACAAAATATTCGTCTGTAGGCAACATTCAGGAGCAATTTAATATCTAGTTAGAAAATGTTTGTTGTGTGGTGGAAGGGGTGTCAATAACTGCATTCAGAGATTTTCAGGAATATGCTGGCTCTACCTGGAATGCATTTGTAGTATTTTATGTATTTTTAAAAAATATTATGTAATTAAAAAAATATTATATCTGAGTATATGTTTTTGATGACAGACTTATTATTCGGATTATTCTCTGCTGTTAATTCATGTAAAAAAGTCAGATTACAAGAACTGTGTCAAACTATATTTTGCTTGGAATGTGGAGGAGCTTTTCTGGGAGAGTTTGCTTAGATGTAGAACATGCTTAGGAAGTCTAGCATCTTCATCTAGAGAGGTAGGAAATATTTCAAAGGTGACTATTGAGGGTTTCCTGTTTCAGTATTCAGTTATTAATTCCATATACTGCAATTTAAATTAAAACCTTCCTGTGCTTGCAGACATGTGAAGTCTCCTTTGTGATGTATAATTATGTGGGGACATCTTTTTATAGGGGCAAGAGTGCTGCATTTTGCTTTGCTTTATTGTATCCTTTTGTATTGCCTGGTTTTCAAATGAGCAGTGGTTTTCAGACATGGCCAGAGATGGAATTCAGCATAGGCTGTAACTCTGACCTTTGAACGTGTTGGTAATTAATTGCATAGCATTCCTTCTTTATAGTAGGAGTGGTGGTAGAAGCAAGGCAACAGTGATTAAAATGGTCTTCAGTAAATGAAAATTTAACAGTTGTTCTTCAGAGAAAATCCTTATTAGAGAGAAAAAACCACTCTCTTAAAATCTCACTTTCTGAAGCATCAGTTTTTCATCGCTTCTAACCCACGAGAACTTCTTTAGACTTGTTAATTGCAAACATTGAATTCAACTTTTGAGTATACCTGAATCAATACAGCCTTTGTAAAGTGTCTCCAGCCCTTTGGATTGAGATCTTCTTTTCAGTGGCGGAGGACTGCAAATACTCGAATGGGTTGATTTGAGGAGAAGTGTTTATGCTGTGGGTTTTGTGCTATGCAGGTGATTGCTCCTCTGTTGTATAGGGAAGCAGGTGTATGCAGTGTACGTATTTGGGGTAAGACCCATTCTGAACTATTAGAAGGACGATGATGAGTAGAGCTTAATGCCCTCCCCTGAAGCCTGAGGTTTTTTTAACGTGAATAGGAGTAGTTAGCCTGTCCACCCCAAAATCCTCTTTCAACTCAATTTCATGATAATATCTCGATCCTTAGGCAGCAGTACATTAAGCAAGAGGTAAACAAATAACACTGT